>CAMOHE010050598.1:0-13241 GCA_946598075.1 Artocarpus hirsutus | reverse complement strand
TCAGTTTCAGAAAGATTTTGAGGTTGATTGACATAACATGGCCTCTTAGTTTCATAAGAAGATTTAACACCTGCGAAGATTTTGCCAAGAATATCATCATCACCATGTTTAGCTCCATCAATTCCTCCACATACCAGATTGACCGGATAATCTGGTGGATCATTGTACTGTGCAGCACCAGCATAAACATTCTCCAGGTAATCTTTCAGCTCCGAAGAGTCCTTCAAAGGCCTAAATTCATTTTGTACATAGAAAATTTAGAAACTCATGCAAAAAAAAAAAAAAAAATAATAACGTTTTTTTTAGCTTTCGATCATAATATACGCATTTGATCGCACTATTATGATGTGCTAAAATAAATTTTTATACATGTAGAATTTTATGGTACGATATGAAAAAAAGATGACGATCTTTAATATTAAGATGCCATTTGTAAATAGAAAATTTTTTAGAAACTCATGCAAAAAAATAAAAGTAAAACATTTTTTAGCCTAATTAGATTATAATTCATTTATTCAAATATGATCACACAACTAGTATGATGTGCTAATCAAAATGTTTATGCCAAAGTAATATTTTGTTGTAGGAAGCAGGACACAATTTTTAATACTAAAAATTAACTCTGCAGTTTTTTACAGCAAATAAAGTACGACAATTTAAGGAATGATTATAGACTGCATCATAGCAACTGGGTACTTCTTTTCATACCCTTTCAAAACCTTCTTCTAATTATCGTTTTTTAAATAAAAAATACTTTTAATTTCAATTACCGGCACGTATTGAATTTTTCACTCAGTTTTAAAAGGCCATTTGGCGAAGCAGCAACTTTATCGATTTCAGACCATGATTTTTGTATGGTCTTATAGCAACTCTCGCTAGCTTCCTGCACAAAAATATTAATGGAAATTACTTATTTTCAATGGTTACATGTCTAATGGGCACATATCTAAAATTATATATTCTAACAATAAATAATGATGTCGCGTGATAAGAGTTCAAGCTTATTAACTATTATAAATTCTTTTGATCAGCTATCCACTTTATTACAACGTCAGATTTTATATCAAAAGCTTATAATAACAATTTTTATTGAAAAATAATCATTAAAACCACACCAATATATATAAATGATAGCATTGATTTTAAAGAAATTAAAAGGTGAAAGAATTAGAATATGCAACGTTAATTACTCTGAAGTCCTTGGTGACAATGGAGAAATATCCATCTTGTGATGTGATGTTGTCAAAGTAAAGGATTGGAGCCGAGGACGCAAGAGCTCCGAGCGCTATATGAGGATATCTCAACCTAAACCACGAAGCCAACACTGCATAAAAAATTGACCAAAAAATTATTAAAATTAAAGATTTTATTAAGGGCTAAACTAAGTATCTATTGATTAGGAGATTTTTGAGAGAGGAAAAAAAATTTATTTTTTTCAGGGTTGAAAAAATTTATTTATTTTTATTAAATAAATATATTCGTCGTAAGGCATTTTTATACTCTAACAAAGAATGTTTCCTATTAATTGTATTACATACATAATTTAGCAACTTTTGCCGTAAGGTGCACTTTCTAGTAAATAATAATAATAATAATAATAATAATAATCTAAACGCAAAATCTAATAGTTGTCTTCCTCACGAAACAAAAAATCAAAATAGCAAAGCAAACTAGTCTAGCCCTATTGATAAAGATGAGGTGGGTTAAAGGGATGAATTTAAAGAATTCGTAGAACAACTAGTATTGTTGTGTCAAAAAAATAAAATAAAATAAAATAAAATAAAGTTTGTCCATCTTTTCTTGAAATGAACTAGTTGTCTATTTAAATTTAAAATTTTAAAAATGGCATGCCTGGTAATTTGTGTTATGAAATAAAGATTTAGGGGTTTGAATTTGAAAACTAACTTCCTCCATAAGATCCGCCTACAACAATGACGGGTGATTCTTCTGCGTGGAATTGCTTCTTTACATGTAGAAGAACCTCTGCATAATCTTCTATAGCTTGAGCCGAGCTGAAATACCCCAAAGTGCTTGCATTTTTTAGTGCCTCTTCTCTTGACGCAAATGGAATTGACTCCCCATAATATCTATGCTGATCATGATCATTATTCATAAAAAAAACTGTGTAAGTGTCATATATAAAACACACATTGGTTTAAAGTTTACATATAAAAGATGAGTTTAGGATTAGTATGCAAATTCTTTTTTTTTTAAAAAATTATATGAAAATTTAAATCAGCAATAACAGAAAAATTAGTTAAGGGTGGGAGCATAGTTGAACTAATAAGGTGGAACCACTATATTGATGTAGAATTTTAGGGGTTTTTGAGGGGACAAAATACAAGTTCTATAAAAATTTATGAACAAAATAATAAAAAAAAAAAACTCATGAGGATGGCTACCAACACTTGTCCGTGAGTGGCTTCGCCCTTGAAAGTAATTAATGAATTCTATAATACATGTGTGTGTACGTATATATGTGTGTGTGTACACATATGTATGCAAAATTCTTGATTACTATTATTTCATTATAACATGATATGCGCACGTTATATGTGTGTGTGTATGTTTGTACATATATAATACCTCTATGTGGACTAGGAGGGCTTTAAACCGAGGGGCATTATCACTGAGGAATCCAACGGGGAGATCGTCGTCCAAAGGATCTTCTGCTCCAAAGTAAGCAAATATTGGTGCATTAGAGCCTCCCCAATACTTAGAGTTCACAATATATTTTTGTTTAAAAGTGGAGTAACTTTCGGGCTTATAATTGAAGTGATCGAGTGTTTGGTTATAGAAAAACTTTTTATAATCTTCCGAAAGAGAATCTGGCCACGACAGAGTTTCGGGGTCACGAAGGAACATTTCGCGACGACCGATTGGACTTAGTCTCGGAATTTTATTAAACCTTGAAGCAGAAGAAGAAGAGACTGTGGAGAAGAAAAATGGTAGATAGAGAAGTTGAAGGCATAAATGCCATGAAAAAATATGAGACTTCTTCATGGGAATGAATGGGGTTGAAGGGCTTGAGTCTTTTGCTTCTCCTTTACACATTTCTTTATATAGTGATAGGATCTTTTTGTAACTATGTCAGATCTAGTCAATAAATCAAATAAAAAAGAATCGTACACAAAAAGGGTTTTTGATAAGATTCAAAGTGGTATCAACCGGATTTAAATCTTTTGTCCAATTTTGGTTTCCCAAATAATGTCCAATGAATTATATTATAACATATTATTTAAAAAGTTTAAAATAGTGATTAATTTACTTTTACATGTTTTCAATTAAATGACGTATCATTATATGGTTGGTTGGACACCATTTAAAACACTAAAAATTAGACAGACAATTTGAGTTAGCAACTACGATAAAGAATCGAGATTTGTTGTTTACTATTGTTGTCCTATTTTAGTGTCTAATTAGCTGTTCTTATAGATATAATTTTCAGGAATGAATATTCATAAGAAAATATTACTGTTTTCGTTTTTTTTAAAGTAAAGTATTAAATGATGCATATATGTATAGATAAACTTTGTTTAATGCTATTAATTTACACACACGTCAATTTCGTAAACTTCTATATCTCGGGACCAGTGGTCGGCAATTTTAATTTTGCGCTATTGGTTTTAACCAAGCCGCGCGTACAAATTTGCACATATACATACACAAACATACATATACACACACACACACACACATATATATATATATATATATATATATATAGGGAAACCTACACATATATAGACCAAAGGAAACGTACATATTTGATTGGAATCTTTCTTTGCTCCATTCATATATTAATGTTTTTTTCAAATATAGGAAAGGTTAATCTTTGTACGTATCGCCTATATTTATATAGTTGCTTGCCGTCCTATTTCGGTGCTTCTACTTTTAAATGTCATTTTATTAATTAGATGATGTTTTCACTTATTTATATGATATTTGGCAATCCAGTTTCAATGAGAAAAATAAGTTTAGTAGGTATGTAGTATGTGAGACCTTTATACAATTACACTATAGCTTTAAGAGCTTTCTATTATAAATGGCTCAAATTGATGAATCCAAATTGTGTGCCAAACTCACAATTAATTTTATTTTTGGGCTTTGATTTTTTTTTTGTTGAAATTATATTTATAGTATATACATGTTTGCTTGCCTAGGCCAATGTTATACCATTTAGGGTAAGTCTTAAGTCCAGCAGCAGACTAATCCGGTATATGTAACTTTTTCCGTTAAAAATATAATTTCGTTCATGTTTTATGTAACACTTAATTTGTTGAAATACAACTTTCAATATTATATTTTTTAGACTACATTTGTCAAATGTTACATATAAACAAATTGAAAATGATATAAACCAATATTTTTGTGCCAAAAAAGATTCAAGTATCGGATTGGTCGGATACAAAATTGGATACTAAACCTATATATTTATCTCTATTGGTAAAAGAAGCAAAGCCTTCAGTATAGAGTCAAAATAAAAATTTTGAAAAGAAAAAAATTTGGAAAACTATGGTCCACAAATGAAAGACTCTTTTAGCATCATCATCATCATCATCATCATCATCATCATTATTATTATTATTATTTTCTTGTTATATAAAACTAAGAAATATAAAGGCAAAGTAAGAGATTTTAGAGAGAGAAAATAGAGAGAGAAAGTCTATTAAACTCTCAAATCTAGATTGATTACAAAATGGCAAGAGAATGGGGTATTTATAGAAAAATTTTTGTCATGCTACATTAACTGCTACAGTAGCCGTAATTGCAACAGTAACTGTAGACTACTATAGTAACTGTAGAATGCTGCCCATTGCTACAGTACCCCTGCCAGATTTGACTTTCCTCTTTATGCTGATGTCAGCGCTTATTTCATCATGAATATACAAATCTAATTTTAAACACTGATTCTTGGTGGACAGACAAAATTGATTATTCATAACACTCCCCCTTAGATGTCTACCATTTTATGATGCCTCATTAAAAACCTTTGCTAGGAAAAACCCATTGGGATAAAAACCATAGCGAGGGGAAAAAGAGTATATCATTTTTATAAAGAAGCTTCATGTTGCCTCATTAAAAACCTTACTAGAAAAATCCTATGGGGCAAAACCATAGCAAGGAAAAAAGAGTATAGCTTGTGTAGACTCCCCCTCAAGTTGACACTAGTTGTTCTTTATAAATCTGTCAGATGACGCATCCCGATATTGTGTACATGTGGTCTAAAAGTTGATGTAGGAAGTGCTTTTGTGAAAAGATCTGCAACATTGTCGCTTGAGCGAGTGCATTGAACATCAATATCTTTATTCTTCTCAAGCTCTTGGGTGAATGAAAAGAATTTTGGAGGTATATGTTTTGTTCTATCACTTTTGATGTAGCCTTCCTTTATCTGAGTGACACATGTGTTGTTGTCTTCAAACAATACTGTTGGATCCTTATCAATTGCTAATCCATAAGTGGCTTGGATATGTTGAGTCATGGACCTCAACCACACACCTTCTCGACTCGCTTCATGGAGTGCAATGACTTCAGCATGATTTGATGAAGTAGCAACTAGTGTTTGCTTTTGTGAACGCCAAGAAATCGCAGTTCCTCCATATGTGAATACATATCCAGTCTAAGATTTAGCTTTATATGGATCTGACAAATAACTTGCATCTACATAACCAATCAGTCCTTGTTTTGACCCTTTGGGATAAAATAATCCCAAGTCAATTATTCCTAGAAGATAACGAAATATATGCTTAATTCCATTCCAATGTCTCCCTGTAGGAGCTGAACTAAATCTTGCTAATAAGTTAACAGTAAAAGTAATATCTGGTCTTATACAATTAGCAAGATACATAAGAACTCCGATTGCACTTAGGTATGGTATTTCAAGACCAATAACCTCTTCATTATCTTCACAAGGACGGAATCGATCTGTTTCCACATTGAGTGATCTGTTTACCATTGGGATACTTAAAGGATTTGCTTTGTTCATATTAAAACGTTTTAAGACCTTTTTGGTATAATTTGATTGATGCAAAAGTATTCCACTATGTAAATGCTCAATCTATAGACCAAGACAATACTTGGTTTTTCCAAGGTCTTTCATTTCAAATTCCTCCTTTAAATATGTTATTGTCCCAAGAATTTCTTTATGAGTTCCAATGATGTTTAAATCATCAACATAGACAACAATAATCACATATCCAAATGTTGTTTTCTTAATAAAAACACATGAGCAAATAGGATTATTTTCATAGACAACAATAATCACATATCCAAATGTTGTTTTCTTAATAAAAACACATGAGCAAATAGGATTATTTTCATATCCTTCCTTTAATAAGTATTCACTTAAATGATTATACCACATACGTCCAGATTGCTTCTAAAAATATAATGATTTTTGTAACTTGATAGAGTACATATCTTTGGTTTTTGAACTTGATGCTTTAGGCATTTTAATTCCCTCAGGGATTTTCATATAAATATCACTATCAAGTGATCCATACAAGTACGTTGTAACAACATCCATAAGATGCATTTCTAAATTTTCAAAAATTGCAAGGCTGATTAAATATCTAAACGTAATTGCATCCATTAAACGTAATTGCATCTATTACTGGACAATACATTTCTTCATAATGAATTCCAGGTCTTTGTGAAAAACCTTGTGCAACAAGTCGAGCTTTGTACCTTACAATACCCTTTTTTCTCATTTTGTTTCCGCACAAAGACCCATTTATATCCCACAGGCCTCACAGCTTGAGGTGTGAGAACAATAGGTCTAAAAACTTTACGCTTATTAAGCGAATTTAATTTAGCCTACATAGCATCTTTCCATTTAGACCAATCGTGACTATTTTTACATTCAACAACAGATCTTGATTCAGGATCCTCATTTTCAATGACACACGCCATTGAATAAGAAGATATTTCATTAATATCCTCTATTTTATTTCGATTCCACAGTCCTCTTGTATTTACATAATCAATAGAGATCTCATGATTTTTTAAACTTTTTGGGTTTTGGTCAACATCAAGAGTCTCTTGATTTATCTCATTTTGTGTTTCTTGTGTAACACATTCATCCATATTGGGGTCGTCATGTTTTTTAGCTCCTTTTCTCTTCTAAGGATTTTTATCTTTAGAACCAATTAGCCTACCACACTTTAGCGTGCCGTAGACTCATGAGTGACTATATTTTCGATATGTCCTTTTGGGACTTCAATTCAAGCAGGAGCATTAGCAGCTAGTATATGTGATTTAGTCACTCGTTTTGTATCTATGAATGCATCTAGGCTTTGGTTTGCTATATTTTATAAGTGCATAATCTTTTGCACTTCTAATTCACACTGTTTTGTGTAAGGATCAAGATGCAATAGAGATGGTTCACACCATGTAATTTCTTTTTCCAGCTGTTTCTGATCTCCCCCTAATGTCGGGAAAACTGCCTCATTAAAATGACAATCAGCAAAACGTGTAGTAAAAACATCTCCAGTTTGAGGCTCACGATATCTAATGATGGAAGGGGATTCTTAGCCAACCTATATTCCCAGTCTTCTCTGGGGACCCATCTTTGTGCGTTGTGGTGGAGCAATTGGTATGTGGCGTCCGGCCTTGGCATACTCCCTCAAGCCTCCATAGGACCTACCTTGCGGGGCCCCCGGACTTATGGCTCTTATTGGTAGACCATCCCTGTGCTGCCCACTCATCCGTACTGTCCCCTTTGGGGCCCTCTAGCCCTAGAGGGGACAGTACGGATGAGTGGGCGGCATAGGGATGGTCTACCAATAAGAGCTATAATTCTGGGGGACCCACCTTAGCTCAATTGGTACTCGAGAAGGCAATAAGAACCTCTTAAGGGAGGTTTGAGGTTCGAACCCGAGGGACACGAAAGAAAACCCTAAGGGGCTAGAGGGCCCTAGAGGGGACAGTACGGATGAGTGGGCGGCATGTGGTCTACCAATAAGAGCCATAAGTCTGGGAGCCCCGCAAGGTGGGTCCTATGGAGGCTTGAGGGAGTATGCCTAGGCCAGACGCCACATGGTATATATACCGCACAACAAAAAATTCTTAGAAGGGAAATATTTGGTTCTTGACCAAATGCTAGTTGTAATGCGAAGTATTTATGATAAGCACTTGGTCTGATGCAAATTAATGCCACAACATGTAAAATTGCATGACCCCATATAGAAATAGGAAGCCTTGTTCTCATTATTAATGGTCTAGCAGTAAGCTAAAGACGCTTAATCAATGATTCAGCCAAATCATTTTGTGTATGTACATGAGCAACAAGATGCTCAACAATAATCCCAACAGACATACAATAATCATTGAAAGCTTGGGATGTAAATTCACTAGCATTATCAAGTCTAACTTTCTTGATTGTATAATCAAGAAATTGTGCTCGTAACCTGATTATTTGAGCTAGAAATCTCACAAATGCCACATTGCGAGTTGATAACAAACAAATGTGTGACCATCTACTAGAGGTATCTATCAATACCATAAAATATCTAAATGGTCCACATGGTGGGTGAATAGGCCCACATATATCACCTTGAATACATTCATAGGCCAACATATATCACCTTGAATACGTTCAAGAAGCATAGGTGATTCCCTATTAATTTTAACTGGTGATGGTTTCAAAATCAATTTTCCAAGAGAACAAGCCGCACAAGGACTTTTACTTCTTTGAAAGAACTTTTGGCCCTTCCATGGGTGTCCATGTAAATTTTCAATAATTCTTCGCATCATTGATGAACCAGGATGACCTAAGCGATCATGCCATAAATTTAATATCTGAGGATCTTCCTTAACTACCACATGTGATTCAATCACATTTAAATATGTGTAATGCAATCCCGAGGAAAGCTTTGGTAGTTTTTCTAATATATACTTCTTTTTAGAAATCTCATTAGTAATATACATATATTTTTTATTATCTTCAGTCTCAGATTGAGTATCATATCTGTAAAGGTATATGTCATTAAAACTCAACAAATTCCTTTTGGATTTTGGTGAAAACAAAGCATCATTTATGAAAAACTTTGTTCTTCTTGGCAACATGAAACTAGCTTTACCAATTCCTTCAATCAAGTCTTCATGACCTGATATTGTATTTACAATTGCATTTGTTGGTTTTAGTTTTGAGAAGTACTTTTAACTTTTAAGGATAGTGTGCGTTGTACCACTATCTGGTATACAACTATCCCCATCATTAATATTGAAATTTGCTCCTTCACTAGTGCAATCCATATCAAGCTTCACATAAAACAAACAATTTAATAAGAATAAAGTTTCAAACACATTATTTAAGGAACATTTTATTCAATGAAACATAACATTAATACATCCAAAAACTACAAGTAAAATATAACATAGTTTTACATTTACTAACTAGTTGTCACCATAATCCTTGTCAATAAAATCATTAATAAAATCTGAAGCATCAAAGTGTATTGAATCATCTAAAGGATCTACATGTTTAACAAAATTTACTTCATTTCCTTTCCTTATTAGGGATGCCTTATAAAGCTTCCATAAATTCTCTAGTGTTTGACAAACTCAAGACCAATGCCCTTTGCTACCACATCTGTAGCATGAATCTTCAGGATTCTTGGAAGAATTTTCACTAACATTTTTCCCTTTATCATGTTTTCCTTCATGATGCTTCTTTTTTATTATGTGGTTTTGTGTGGGCTAAAAATTACGCAATGATTTTTTATCAAAAGCTCATTGTTTTTCTCTGCTACCAAAAGAGAAAAGAAATTAGTTCAGAATATTTCTTAAAGCCACGTAATCGGTATTGTTGTAGTAAAGTTATGTGGGATGTATGAAATGTAGAGTAAGTCTTTTCCAACATTTCTTCCTCAGCAATTTTCTCTCCACAAAACTTCAACTGCAAAACTATTTTGAACATGGCAGAGTTATAATCACTGACTTTTTTAAAGTCTTGGAATCGTAGAGCGTTCCATTCATCACTAGTTGTAGGAAGTATAACTTCCTTTTGATGATCAAATCTTTCTTTAAGATCTTTTTATAATGCACTTGGATCTTTAATAGTAAGATATTCACATTTTAAACCTTCATTAAGGTGTCTACGAAGGAAAATTATTGCTTTCACCTTATCTTGCGATAATGTGGTATTACCTTCTTTGATTGTCTCCAAGAGACCCATTGACTTAAGATGCATTTCTACATCAAGAATCCAAGGCATGTAATTTTTTCTCGTGATATCCAATGCAATAAATTCAAGCTTTGCAAGGTTTGACATGGTGATAACTATAAGAAATATAAAGTGATTAGAAACATGACTTTATTAATTCAAAGCATAAGTACTACAAATATTACATGTTGTTAAAGTAAATAGCAATAATTAAAAGAGGGATAACTATAAACATTATTGCTACAACAAAAAGTTGAAATTCAGCTAGGGGTAAATTTGAAATAAGAAGAATGATGATTTGAACAATTACAACAATGATAAGAAATATTGTAACTATGCTAAACATTTTGTGAAAAATTTAACTATAGATAATTTCTAGAGAGGAGATAAAATATTGAGTGATATGTAAGAGTTAAGAATTTACCAATTTATAGAACTAAAACTAGCCGTTGTTTAGCTGTTTTATTACCGTTGGAATACTGTTATAGCCGTTGAAATAGTATAAAGACAATATTGCCCTTGTTCGGTATTTTTAAGAAAAATACAAAAACTATAAATGGTAACAGTAGCATATAAACAAATACATAAACAATAACTAACTATAAATTTTAAGAATAAACAATAGAGAGTTAAAGAAATATATATATGTGTGTGTGCAGGAATAATAATATGAACACGCCAATGTACTAGGTAAACCTCTCAAAGGGTGTAAATGAAAAATATGTATAATGGACACACCAATCTACTCGGTAAACCTTTCAAAGGGTGTAAACGAAAAATATGTATAATGGACACGCTGAGTGCAGAAATAATAATATGAACATGCCAATCTACTAGGTAAACCTATCGAAGGGTGTAAATGAAAAATATGTATAATGGACACGTCAATCTACTCGGTAAACCTTTCGAAGGGTGTAAATGAAAAATATGTATAACGGACACGTTAATCTACTCGGTAAACCTTTCGAAGGGTGTAAATGAAAAATATGTATAATGGACACGCCAATCTACTCGGTAAACCTTTCGAAGGGTGTATATGTAAAATATGCTTGAGAAATTTATAATAATTTTTATAATCATACCACACTTATAATTAGACAGCAGAGCCTCCACCTTATAGAAATGGTGTTATATAGATATAGAAATAAATAAAAGAAATGATATACCTTTGCCTTTACTAACAAGGGGTAGAGACTTGAGTTAGAACAAGAGCGTTCGTGCTGATAACGTGTTATATAAAACTAAGAAATATAAAGGCAAAGTAAGAGATTTTAGAGAGAGAAAATAGAGAGAGAAAGTCTATTAAACTCTCAAATCTAGATTAATTACAAAATGGCAAGAGAATGAGGTATTTATAGAAAAATTTTTGTCATGCTACAGTAACTATTACAGTAGCCATAATTGCTACAGTAACCATAGATTGCTACAGTGATTCCAGTCGCCATTGCTACAGTAACCGTAGACTGCTATAGTGATTCCTGCCGCCATTGCTATAGCAACTAGGGGTGTTCTTCGATTCGGTTACTGAACCGACTGTCGGTTTGGTCGGTTTAGTAACCAAACCAAAACTCTTAGTTTTCTAATTGTAAAAACCAAAACCGCACTGCATATTAATAGTATTCGGTCGGTTAACTGACCATTCATGGTCGGTTTCCAGTTTCAGTTCGGTTCGGTTTTCACAGATGATAATCTAATGGTATACAGGAAGCGTACTATCAGTTTATCACATTTTATTTTATTTTTTTGTTAAAGAATTGCTAAAATAATACAATGTATTGTGTATTGTTTAGGTTCTTTTTGAAATGGTGCTAAAAAAATATACTATAATGGCAATTGACATTTACAATTTGTCATAGCATTTATGTTGAAATCATTAAAATTTTTTTGAGAATGATATATGTTATATTTGTTTGAGTTTTTAAATTGTTTTCAATTTTCATGAGACCAACAAACTTTACTTCAAAGTATAAAAGAGAAACACATAATAACCCTTTGTGAAAAGCATAAGCAAATTAAGCATAATGAGTCACATAGACCAAATCTACATTTTAAGTCTCTAAAAAACATGTCATAATGCCAAATTTCCAATTTAAAACAATAAACCATGAAAGTTTAAACTAAGTTATAGTCCAATCCATAAGTCCAAAATCCAAAATGATCAAAACATAAAGCTACAACAAATATAATAATGATGTCTAAAGTCCCAAATGAAAAGTCTTAAAAATATCTAAATTTAAGTGCATCTAATTGAACATCATACACCATAATAATGCTACTCCTCTCCCTCTTCCTCGTCCTCCTCCAACTCCAATGGATCATCCTCAATGCTACATGAAAAATATGCATCAATTGACATTTAGTAATAAAAAAAGGTTAATATTTGAATACATTAATATACTAAAAGGTCTAATTTACTTGAATGCTTTAGATAATTCTACATCCATTGATTGAGGTGTTGCATTGCTTGAAGATTCCAGAGGAGTAACAACAACACCATCATCTACAATAAAATTAAAACAATAAAAATACAAATTAAAAGTGAAATAAAGGAATGAAATTACAATTATCTTTACTTATAACATATAGAACAATAATCAATGCTATTATTACCTATGACAACTTCATAACAATCTTCGAAAGACTGAACTTCATTTATGTATTGCCTAAGAATCACAGGCTCATATTCTTCATCCTTGGCATTCGACCAATTTTTCAAGCAAATGATTGCTTCTACCATCCTAGGAGACAATGAACTCCTAAAAGGATCAAGAATACGACCACCAGTTGAGAAAGTGGACTCATATGTAATAGTTGAAACTGAAACTGCAAGCACATCCTTGGCATTCTGGGATAAGACCTTGTATCTTGGTGAATGAATTTTCCACCAACCTAGAATATCAAAATTTTCCTCAGTGAACTCCTCACATGCCTCAGACAGATACTTATCCACATCATTTTTCTATACATTTGAACCATCCTCACCCATCATCATCATTAAAAATGTTCTATCTATCTCATTATCAGGTAAAAGTGAGTTAGAACTTGTAAACGATGAAATTGATGAGAAACTTGAAAT
>CAMOHE010050594.1:26875-89261 GCA_946598075.1 Artocarpus hirsutus | reverse complement strand
AACACCCAAGTGATGAAGGAACTAAAATTAAAATAAATTAAAAGATTAGAGACCAAAATAAAACTTTCAAATGTTAAGGACTAAACTAGGATTAAGTGTAAACTTCATAGACCATTTGTAAAATTAACCTTAAAATTTAGAACCTATTGGTCAAGTTTAGTGTAGAAATTAAACCATTAGAAAATTAACTCATAAAGTAATTTATCACAATTAAAATTTCATGATCAAAATAAATGCTCTTAGGATCTATTAGCACTAGCATTATTTATCTTTTAATACTTTGTAATTTAAGTTTATTCAAACTCTATACTTTTGGTTTTGAATCTCATCAAATTTATACCTTTATATTAGAACATAAATTTATATCTTACTTCTGTCAATAGTTGATTTTTACTTTTAAAATAACCAAATTATTATAAAGTAAAATAAAGAAAAATTAAAAATTTTGAAAATAAAAAATAAAAACAAAAACACACAAAGCACCTTTTTTAGGGTATTTTATACATTTTTTAAGTTGAAAACTTTTTTTAAAATTAGTAAAGTTCACTTTTTTTTTAATTTGAGGATATTTTGGTTAATTTTTCATGTTAAAATTGAATTATGACCAGGAAAGATATAAATCTATATATTAAATTAAATTTAAAGATATAAATTCGATGACATGTAAACCTAAATATATATGTTTTGAATTAACTTGAAACATAGGGTATAAAAGATAAACATTCATATAGAGATGCAACAATGGGTTGGAACTCGTGGGTCGGCTCGGGCCCGTCCTGCTACAGTGATGAGTCAGGCCGACATAGCCCAACACTGTTCAAGGCACGGCCCGGCCCATAAATGCTGGTGGGCTAAGCTAGGCCAACATATGTTGGCCCATGGGCCGGCCCGGCACGGCCTATAAAAAATCATGGGCCGAGCCGGCCCATCTAGGCCCATAATGGACTTGCCCATCCTGGCACATGTGAGGCCTATACAGGCCCACAATGGGCCAATCTACCGAAGGTCCATTGTGGCCCAATTATATATATATATATATATATATATTTAGATATATTTTTTCATGTTCATTTACGGGTGAACATGACTGAGTATAGCCCTCTCTAGTAAAAAGCCTCACACATCACATCATAGCAATTTTTTTTTTTTTTTTTGCTTTTAGGCATGCTTTGCTTTTTTTAAGAAGCAAAATTGAAACAAAGCCTCACATATCATGTTACAATAGGCCTAGCAAGCTCTTTTTCTTTTCTTTTCTTTTCTTTTCTTTTCATTTTTTTTTTCTTCTAGGCATACTTTGCTTTTGGAAAACAAAAGTAAGGTTTTGTCCTATTGGATTTTCCTTGAAAAGGTTTTTAATGAAGCAATTGTAAGTAAAATATCCATTTTTATATTTCCTTTGACTATTAAAACTTTTATATTTGTTAACTTGTTTAAAAATTTAAAAATCAAAAATAAAAATTAAAAAATTAAAAATTACATACTTAGATGGGTCGGCCCATCTAAACGCATGATGAACCAAGATAGGTCGACCCATCTAAGGCCCACGGCACGGCTCACATAAAACTGACCAACAGACCGAGCCGAGCTAAGCTAATTTTAATATGAGCCGGCCCAGTCTAGCCCACAAAACTTATGGGTCGAGCCAGCCTAGCCTGCAGCCAATGTGGTCCTAAGAAGAACAGGCCGAGCCGGGCCGGCTTGTTCTTGCATCACTACATCCATAACACAAACAGCCTATTAAAAAAGAAAAACAACCAGTTAGCAAAAGCATTTCTTCTCCTCCTCCGGCCTAATATTTGTCGAGAGAGAAGAATTTTACATTGAACCTCTTTCTTTTTTCAGGCGTTGCAAAAGGAGCCATGGCATTGCTTTCAGGTCCACCACAGTCGTCTCTGCTCATCAATGGTTCATTTACGTGTCCCTCACTCAAACCCACTTCCCTTTCTTGGGCTTCTTCCTTTCCAAAGCTTCCCATCTCCTCCAATTCTATCGCAACCGCTCCAATATCTTTCCCACTTTCTATGAGGTAATATCTTCTTCCATTACTTTACTATTATCTTATGTTTGTTGTGTTGGTCCCAAGAGTGTGTTTTGGGTTTGCCCATTTCTAGAAATATGCCTTAAGTTAGGAATTTTCAATACCCAGTTCATTTTACGTGAAGCATAATCAAGTCCGAACTAACGAGCATAAATGATTTTTTAAGAATAGTTACTACTTCAGAAACGCATATTAGAATAGCAATTGTTGTTCATGTGATTGTCCAGATTTTAGTTTTGGGGGTTCTGCATGAGTTGCTAGACCTCGGTGATGTAGCTAAGCTGTTTGTTAAAATGACTAGTACAATAAGAGCATAATAATTTGGAAACAAAAAATGTTACTGTAGCTGCACATTGAGTTTTGTTGGTGGTGGTATCAAACTTCGTTTCTGGTGGATTTCTCTGTGATAGGACACAGAAATACTGTGTACAGCAGTTCTCCGTCCTAGGACATAGTGAACGGATATTACTCTGTTGTAGAACTTAAGATCTTTTTTTTCTTTCTAGTTAGACCTTCTGGCACAAAGTAAGATGACTGAAAATTAAATTGAGAACAGAAAATATCATTTTTTGATTTGAACTGGCTGTAGGGGTGTGCATGGTAATAGGGAAAGTTGCCGTTTGTGTGATCTTTTTAATTTATTTGTATTGTAAAATTCCCAATCTCAAGAAATCAGGGGAAGAATTTTACTGTATCTGTACTATTTTACTTTTATATATTACACAGTAGCAATGGAGAGGTTAAGGCCAATTATTCGCAAGTTCTTTTCTATCTGTCTATACATGGGCAGTTCAGTGGGTGTCAGACAGGTTGAGGGATGAAAATTTCCAAAACCCCAACCAAGAACCACCCAATAATGTAGGAGGCTTGAGTGGGTTAAAGGCGGGTGGGTAGAGTTTTTGGGCCAATTTTGTCAATGTTTTTAATTGTGCAATTGGGTGTGGAGGTGTTTTCTTTTTGTGAGGCAAGGCGTAAGCCTCAATATAAAAACATATAATAATTTAACAAAAATTGAAAAAAATTAAACATCTAAAAGCAAGAGTCATAAAACTTAAACATCATAAAAAGTCATCTTTTATCCCAAGAGTCTAACATAAACAAGTTGAGCAAGGCTTAAAAAAAACAAGTCCTTGAATCAACTAGTTATAACTTCTAATTCGAATTAGTTATGCATCGGCAACCAAGCAGTTCCTCTAGGGTTCTCTTTATATATAATATATACATATGTGTGTGTGTGTGTGTGTGTGTGTGTGTATTACGTAATCTGATTTCATCACTAGGTTTTAGTTGGCGGGTTTTCTTACTTTTTTGGCGCAATTGATGTTGATTTCCCTTATTTGGGCCATGGGCCTATAGCTTATCTCAGGCCAACTGTCATTAATCATAAAAGAGTGAGCCCAACGCTTCAAATTTAGCTATGAGGCGTAGCCTCAAGGCTCGCCTCACACATAAGGGGCGTACGCCTCATTTAGCGTAAGCCTCAAAGCGATTTTTGATCGCCTCTCACAGAGGTACGCCTCAAGGCGCAAAATTAGGTGGCGAAGTAGGTTGGAAAAATAAGACTTCACATCTCTTGTATTTTGCAGGATTCTTTCATGCTAGCTGCTTGGACACGGAGATCTCGAGGCGAGGCTGCAAAAAGACCTAGCGGAAAATCATGGAGGCAAAGGACAGACATGTATATGAGGCCATTCTTACTAAATGTTTTCTTCTCAAAGAGATTCATCCATGCAAAGGTGATGCACCGGGGCACCAGCAAAGTTGTCTCAGTCGCTACCACAAATGCGAAGGACCTGAGGTATTCACTAAAATCACTTACAGATAACAACGCCTGTAGAGTTATAGATAATTTGATTGCAGAGAGGTCCATTGAAGCTGATGTATTTGCAATGGCTTATGAACCCAAGAAGGACGTGAGAATTGAGAGCAGGCTTGGAGTTGTCCTTGACACCATCAAAGAGAATGGTATCATAATTGATGTATGAAAAGGACTCTGTTTTTGCATGCTTATATTAGAAGGCACTAAATTTGGTTCTCCAAAATATACTATAAGGACTGTTGCAATTCTAAAATCTCTTTCGCTGTATCTGATAGGAGGCAGAGAGAGGGAGGGAGAGTAAAGGGAAAAGGCCAATCCATTATTTGGTTGGATAGGGAAGAGGATGAAGAAAATACATGGAGGGAGAGAGTCTCCCTCTGCACTCACCATTTTCATCCTTCCATTAGTGGAAAGATTCAACAAATCCATCATATTTAACTTAAAAAGATTGTTTGCTCTCCAAAAGAAATAATTAAGAAATAGTAAAATAAACAATATAGTAATTAAATAAATAACTATTATCCATTCTCTTTAACTCATTCACATGTCTTATCTCTCCAACTCTCTTTATCCTCCTTATTCTCCATCCCTCTCCTACGAAATGGATTGTGCCTAAAATGAGATTCTAACCTACAAAATGGAGTGATCCTAATGAGGGGTTAGTGTTTAATCTCAGCGAGACTTAATTATACCCTATTGCAGCTTTCAAACAAATATATCAAAGATGCTTTTAATATGAAAACAAGAGTTGAACTTCCTAACAACCACAACCTCGATGAGAGCCATGATTGTGCTCTCATGCTCTTCACTTCTGCTTTGTCAACCATTGTAACCGCTTTGCTTTTAGGGTACACAAAAAAAGTTTTTTTTTTTCCCTCAAACGCCCGATTAGGCAATGACCATGACGTTGATGTTGGCATTGGAACTGATAGAGCCATAATCGGCCTCTTATAGTCTCTGCTTTCAGATCCAATAGATTAAGCAACTACCGTCATCTTTTTTAACAAGAATAGAAAATGTTAAAACGACGTTTTCCTTCATGGCTAACCATGACAAACATCCTGATTAGAGCTACGTCGGCCTTTCTTGCTCTCCACTTCTACATCCGTTGTGACCACGTCCAAAACAATGCCCTCAATCCGCCCCCCCGCCCGCACCCTCCCTCCCCCCACCCCCACACCCACAAAAGTTGCTTCATGAGAAGGCTGCGTCCTCCTTTCTAGCTCTCCACTTTTCTTTTTTTTTTACATAAGCGTCAATTGTGCAGTTACTATGCCACTAGTTTAATGCAATTTTTTAAATCTAAATCATGCAATGTGGCGTTTAACAAACTCACTTTCAACTAATCA
The DNA here is from genome assembly GCA_946598075.1 of Artocarpus hirsutus. NCBI lineage: Eukaryota > Viridiplantae > Streptophyta > Magnoliopsida > Rosales > Moraceae > Artocarpus > Artocarpus hirsutus. The sequence continues at coordinate 84,055 of CAMOHE010050594.1, read as the reverse complement.
ATTTTAACTCAAATAGTATAAAACTCTCACTTGATATAATGTAAAATAAAAATACGCTATAGTATAAAATTCTCACATGTTACGATATTTTTAATTTTAACTCTCAATTCCAATGTACTTCTCAAATACCCTATAAAATAATCCAATGGTTTACATTCACGCCCTACCATAGAATAAGTACCATTCTCTACCATAGAATTTCCCTAGAATAAGGTGATTGGGAAAATATACCAAAGCACTAATTTTGTGATCCCGGAAAAGTGATAAAATGACTTGCTACAAACGCATTAGAATCACTAGAAAAGCCAAGCTCAACTCACAAAGCTCACAATGTTAGCCAGGCCACTCTTTGATAAGTCTTTGACTGCTTTAAACTAATTTTTGCCAAAACACACATCATAGAATATTATTTGGTTACTGTACTGAATTTTCTATTATTTGGAATCGACAATCAGTGGTTTCACTTTTACAGTTAAAACTTTTAAATGCCAACTATGGGTAGTTTTCCTACAAAGCAAAAGGGGGAAAAAGACGGAAAAGCTCGGATCACAGTCGAAAGGAGTAATTTTTTTGTGATTATAATCATCTGTCGTGTACTCTGAACATTAGAATTCAATAAGAATAATAATAAAGAGATATATCTTTCTCTTTTTTTATAAACTACAACCTTCTAAAACAACCAAAATACAAAAATCTTGGACATGAATTACTGTTATATGCACCCCACAATAGCATCACCTGTAAGAATTACAATGATAATATTAGTCAAGAATACAATCTCGCTGAAAGATTTCTATTTGAAGAAATTCATTTTATCAGAATCTGTATTTCTGTAAGTAGCTTTGCGTCTAAAATCTGATTGCTCCCATGCCCATATCATCTTTTTTTTTTTTTTTTGGATAAATGAGTCTTTTATTGATCCCATAGCCTTGCAATAGGGATTTCTGATCTATTTTCTTTTTCTCAAAAATGGAATGTACATGAACAATATCGCTGTCTTTAGATTCTTCAAGACAAATTTTAAACAAAAGTTAAGCCATTATAACTGGCAACCTATTGCTTACTGCGATGAACAACTAAGAGTAAAGAGTGTAATTATGAAGTTATTTGTTGCCAACTCAATAAAGAATGGGAATTTAACATAAAGGATCGCATTGGAGATTCCATTAAAGTGCCTGCACATCTCACTCGGCTATACAAACTAATTACTGATGTCGACACATATTGAGTATTGAGTTTAACAGTAACTAAACTATGATTTTGCAGAACAAAATGAACAAGGAGCGACTCCTAACACCGAAAGAAAAACGAAAAATAGAGGAATCATACTAAATTAAGTTGAGTGACCACGTTGGTAACACCAGGGAATAGCATCAAAATCTCATAATTCGGAAGGTTAATAATCAAGATTTTACCATAACCAAAATTTTACCTCAAGAGATGATACGTCTCAATGTCTCATATCTTAGGTACAGCTGCAACACTCAGTCAGCCTGCAAACAACATAAATTATCATTAAGGAGTAACGTAGATGAATTTCAGAAATCAACATCAACGAGAGGGATTGTGCCCGTGTACACCATCCTCCCTATAACAGCAGTTCTTAAAATTCCTTCAGGTTCTTTATTTTCCACTTATAAACATGTAGAGTATATATTACCTCAGCACATGGCCGTAACCATTTTACCTTCTCATTTTTTGGGGCAAAAATATCTTTCACTGACTCAAAAACCTCTCCAACGGGCTTTGCAGCATCAATCTGATGGGGGAAAAAAACACCATGGTTGTGATCAATATGCAATAATATATTACAACCCAAAAATGCTTACAGTAAGAATTACAAACATATAAACACAACTTTGGCGAAATCATTGTCATAATTACCTTTCTAACTTTTCCCTTGGAATCATAGTACTCAATCACAGGGAGACTAGACTCTAGAAAAACCTTGAACCGCTTTCTTATTGTTTCGATGTTATCATCTTCTCTTCCCTAAACCACCATAAAATGAAAACAAATATATTATTACATACAATGTACAGTAAAATGACAAACTAAAATAAACAGAAAGGATAAATAAACAAACACACACAGAGAGAGACACAGAGAGAGAGAGAGAGAGAGAGAGAGAGAGAGATCAAGGCAGAATCAGAGTGATTGAAAAATCACATTTTCCTAACCTGGTTCCTACCCAGAAGACGCCTCTCCATCTCTTCTTCAGGACAATCAAAAAAGAGGACAAATGCTGGCTCAATTTTAGTCTGCAGGAAGCCACAAACCATTACCCAGGTCATCATTCAATGTAAGAACCTTAACTCTCCATACATTTTTTTGGTAAAGATAAAATTACAAGGAGGATGTTTGCAGCGGGCTTACAACTTCCTCAAATGCTGCACGATTTTCCTCATTACGAGGAAAACCATCAATAAGAAATTTGTCATTTCCACTTTCTTGCATAGCTTTTTGGAGAAGCTTAATTGTTACCTCTGAGGGAACAATCTTTCCTTCCTTGATCATGTTCTGAATCATGGTGCTTTAGCCACAAAAGAACAGGTGTCAATATCTCCAAATAAAATTACCGCAGCTAAGAAACAACCTTAAATTCAAAACGTGTATTTTCATCCAGTTTTAAGCAACTCAATGATAACAAGCAACACAAAAAGGAAAAATAAATGTATGTCTTTAAAAAAAGAAACACACACACACACACACACACAGAGACAGAGACACGGAGATGGAGAGTATTTGGCTGACATAGTCAGGCTCACACACGACAACAAATGAGCATTGTCGGTCAACATAATGAAACAAGGGAAAAAATACCTACTAGATATCATGATTGCTCAAATTCCTATGGTATAATTTGGCTGAATGAATTGGATTGTGTTGTAAAATGTCAACAATTGTGGTACGGATGAGCAATCAGAAGTACCTTTTCTTGATAAACATCTTAACTGAAAAAGGGTTTTCCGTCAGTTCACTTGTTTGGTGAGATGCTAAATATAAATATCGGCCAGAGTTCTCTATTGGGTTCTGAACACTCTAGAGACACGTTAGCTCACGTAAGTGAGACAACTAAATCATTAGATGATGACAGGTTTTGTCTTATTGTTAACTTTTTTCCTCCTACTCTTAATGCTTGACCGATTTTTTTCTCTCAAATTGCAGTATGTGTGTGGTTTTGACATCTTCCATAACCATTGTAAACAGATTATGAGACAAAAGCCATACCCATTTTCAGATCCAGATTTGATTTCTGCTCGCAGAAGGTCACCTGCACTTAGATGTGTGTACCCAAAGTGTTCAACAATATTAGCACATTGGGTACCCTTTCCACTGCCAGGCCCACCTGAAAATCAGAAGTGTTATGAAATCAGAAAACACCAGTCTTGGAATGATACATGGAGTTTACCATACACTTTAACAAAACTTGGAGAAAATGCTCACCCAAAACAAAGACAACCGTAGGCTTCTTCTCAGCTAAGCTTCCATTAGTATCCTGCCATAGAAAATGAAAACTACGCATGAGGATCTCTAATTGAATCAAGCTTTTGTGCACCACTAATAATTCACGCTTTGAAATAAAAAATAAAAAATAAAAGACAAAACATACATTAATCACCCAAAAAAATAAAATCCCACTTAATTCAATTTCATAGCGTAAATATAATAATGTTTTTATCATCATACCTGCTTTGCAGCATCAAAAGTTGTTCCCATTTCGGCGCTTAAATATTCTTTCGATATACCTTCTGCATCAACCAAAAATAAAACCATGATGAAGAAAATAAATAGAAAAATAATCAATTACGCTTACGTTGTCACATAAATCTAACGCTCATCCACAAAGGCTTATAGATTTGCGAATTTTTATCAGATCTGCAGATCTCACGTTTATCCAACTACTAAGAACAACTTTTTTTGTTTACACAGGTTAACCAACCATTCATGTCTCCACAAATCCAACGAAGAAAAGGAAACTAAAATGTAGAACTACTTCAAAAAAATTATCTGCAGGTTCATGGAAGAAATTTCACTTCTTTTATAGCTTCTGAAGATTACTACATTCTAAAACTTGAAATACTTGATATTTTTCTCCCTCTGTTTTCCTCAGAAGCCATATCAAGAATAACATTCATACGCAAACGAGATCAAACAGAAAACTACACAGATCAAGACCAAATGGCAGCGAATCAGGTATGTAAGCTATAAACAAAAAAGAAAATAACAAGAAAATGAGAAACGCACGATCCTTGAGTTCAAAACTCAAAGCTGAAACTTTCCCTCCATTTTCTTTCCCGGGAAACAAACAAGATCGCACCGACAAAGTACTCAAATCAAAGAAAAAGCGGATCGGAATTGGAATTCAGGAGATCAGAGGAATGTAAGATTGAGAAGAAAAGAAGATTAACTTACCTGTTGAGAGGAAGCCAGCGAGGAGAGAAACTGGTGGAGAGGAGCAAAAGAGAGAGAGGACGAGCTGGGAATGGCGCTCCACGTTCCTAAATCTCAGCGCCGGTTTGAACACAGAAGGCACAAGCACCCAATTACGATTCTGTCCCTGGATTATATGAGTTATTATGATTTAGTCCTCTAACTTTTCATTGGCAAATCGGTTTCTGAGGTTTACATTTTCTTAGCCAACGGCAATAACACAGGGTCAGGAAATCTTAAAACGATCGTCTGTCTGTATGTTTGCTTGTTGGGAGTTGGGTAAGGTGGATCCATCTCTTTTTTTCTTTTCTTTTTTTTACTTTTTTTCATGTCCCCCATATATCCCCTAATAAAATTTTACCAAGTCCGTTAAAATACAGTCTCAATTAAAATATCATTACATGTCATTTAACATGGCATATCAATTAAAATACAATACCATATCTTTTAAAATATTGTCAATTTCAATATTAATTGTTAACAGACTGTTTTTTTATTTCACTATATTTGACGAAAAAATTAGTAAAATGTTTGACAGGGTAGTTAGAAATGTTGGTTATAATTTTTTTTACTGTAGCATGTAAGATCTTTATACTGTAGCGACTTTTTTATTGTTACTGTAATATGTGAAAACTATACACTGTTTGTAACTGAGAAAGTGGTTTAGACCACTTTTGTCAAACATCTTATAGGGTTAAATGTTTTTCTTTTATTTCACCACACTTCCCCTACCACCATTAAGAATCTCTTTTCCTGAGTTTTGCAAATTTCTCCCTCATTATTAAACTTATGCTCTAATTGGTATGACTGAAAAATGAAGGAAAAGAAAATATTGGAAGGATTTTTTTGATAGAAATTGATATGATGGGGTGATTGATAAAAAAGAAATTAAAATGAAGAGGAAAAATACGTGGAAGAAATGACATGTAAGTCCCATCAAAATTAATCTCTCTAAACATGGGTGGATTTTGTGAGAAAAAAATTTCACAACAATGCAAGGAAAATAAAGTTACCAATTTATTTTTCTTTTTCATCCAAATTCCAACAAAAAATTTGGGCGTCAAATTAAAGAAATAACTAAATAATATTGAGGCAAAATAGTAATTGTATTAATAGTAGTTTTTTCTATTCTTTTGGTTTTTCTTTAAATATCAAACAAGAGAAGATAAAATCATTTTTTTCCACCTTCATATACCAAACAAGTAAAGAAAAAATCAAAATCTTTCCTTACTATACAGTTTTCTTTTTTTCATAGTTTTCTCTTCCATCTTATTTTCTTTCCTTTTTACCAAAGAGAGCATTAATGTCTTTTTCTCCTCACGTTATCACAGTTTTTTTTTTCCTAGGATAATAAGGTTCTTTATTAGTGTTGAGATCGTATGGGTTTATATGCAAAGCTTTGGTTTTTGCAAAATCTTCTGTTTATCGTCCGCACCCATTTGCACCTAGACTTGGGGTAATAGACAAACAACTTTCACCTTCTTGATATGCGTTTGGATTATCATATACAAGATTTGCATGTATGGTCATATGAAAAAAATTAATTTGTAGATATTGGCCACTCTTGCTTTTGGATGTTCAACTTGTTAAATAAAGTGAACAAAAATGCAGTTGGGGAAAGGATAAAAGAGCATTTCTAGGAAAAGATAAATAAAATATACAGATTAACCGTGTGTTTGGCAAAGAATGGTTTACACCATTAACTCAGCTATGAACAGTGTAAATTTCTTATATGCTATAGTAAAAAAAGTTATTAAGTGTAAAGCTCTCACATGTTACAATAAAACAGTTCTAACCAATGATTTCCACCACCATGCCAAATACTCTATAAGATAGACTAATAAGGGAGAAACCTTGTTGAGGTTATGTTTGCAAAATCATAAAGGAAATTGTTGGAGATGGTGGCCAATGATGAGGTGCGTTGAAATAAAAAAAAAAGTATTTAACCCTAATTTTGTTTTGTTCGTCTAAGTTAAACATGAAAAAAAAAGGTTGTTAACGATAAACAATTTAATTGACAATATTTTTAATGACATGACATTGTATTTTATTGTTGTGGTATTGCCAATTGCCTTTAAGATACTAGCATCTTCGTTGAATTTGAGGGTAATCTTTCCTTTCTTTGCCACAAAAATAGGGCATTCATGACCTTTCACCTTCCTTCGACCTCTATGTGTTCAAGGGCCGGTATCTGATGTTGTAAACATCACTCAACCTTTCAGATTAAAATTACTTTACTATCATATTTACTATTTATATAATATTGACTGAATAAAATTAACAAATTTGTAATTAGGTTGCAGCAACTTAGTAAAATTTAATTGGGGGACATGTTGAGGGACATCAAAGAGAGGACATAGATGTCACAACTCGCTTTTTCGGGCTGTGATAAAACTCTTTCTTACTTACTTAGGGGCAAAAATTTAGGATTTTTTTTTTTTGAAACTGAAATAAATGCTTTACTTACAATAATTTTGGTAACTTCCAAAATACTTTCACACACTTATATTTACATAATCATTCTTGCATTTACAATATTTTTCTTTTCGAACATTTCATTTAAAACAACTTAAAACATACACAGCGGAAACATTCAGTAGCGGACTCCATATCCAATCTACACACATCATCCGTCCGTCAGCTCATCATTAAGATTTATTCTGACCTTCTTGTCAGAATACCTACAGCATGAAAACTTAATAAGCTAACACTAAGTAAGTCCCATAAATCTCACATGAACAATCAAATGAATGCATGATTCAATTATGCTTTCTTATGAACTTCCCTTATCTTCATCATTTCTTATTTTTAATTAGGGCCCAAGTGTTCGTACCATTGCGCAATTTCAATTAGGTCTACGTAACACCGTGACCATATTTTATCCTTTAAACTCCCCTTGTTTCGGGAGCCGGTGTGACACTCTTCTTAATTCCTAGTGTCATATTTACCAGTCCATTTATTATGGTTGACATACCAAGCATGATATGACACTCACATGTTATTCATGATACATAAATTTGTATGCATAGCATAGTACACACAAGTACCTACTTTGTATACATACAAGTATTCATCATTGTACACATAGGTACACAATATAATGTACATAACGATACATAACATATTATACACTCAGGTATTCCAATCGTATACTCACAGGTATCCATACTATACCTCTAGGTATTCATTTCATAGCAAACATATAAGTTTATATCGTAATATATACTTCGGTGTACATATGCACACATTCTATACCTACAATTTTATACTGTAGGTGGGAAGGGTACTTACTTGCTTTCGAGCACCGCAAAAATCAACTTCGGTCTCTTTTCTCCTAGACTCCTCGGATCCTGTTGGCCAATTACAAAACTATTAACCAATTCTAATACGTTTCATTACAAAACGTTCGTTACTTAATTATTCGAGTTGTATAACTATACACAACTCTTCAAACACGGATTTCCTTATTTCTATCTAATTCTACCCTATCGTCACTTACGAAGGGCAGGAATCTTCTAATCACTTTCTTTTGTTATTTGAGACATTTCAGAGCAACTTGGGTTATTCAAGCAAAAATGACGATTTTGCCTTCCGTGACTCTACTGATCTATCCGAGCTCAATTCGTCATTTTAACATCAATAGCCACTTATTAACTTTAAAAATAATGTGCTAGTGGCTTGTATCTCTTTATTTTACACTTTTGCCCCATTTTTATAAAACATTACAATTTAGCCCCTTCAACTGAAAATTTTGACAATTTTGCCCCTGGGGCTAAAATTTTTCTCTTTAAATCAAAATTTCCTATTTTTCATAAGAAACATTTTTACTTAAAGTACCATACCTTAAATCATTTTGAAAAATGACATTTTTGCCATTTTAACACTTTTTCACTTTTAACAATTTCTTGAAAAATCAAAAACTCACAAACGGTTGAGTTTTTCGATGAACCGTCTATGATGCTTAATAGTTTCGTTGAGATCTACAACTTTTGTGTTTTAACTTTTCCCAAAGCCTCACTATACAGGGTTGTTTTCGGCCATTTTTCAATTCTGTTGAGAAAAGAATTTTTCTTTCAATTTAGTCTCTAGGGCGTTTTTGTAAAAATCCTTTTCAAAATTGTAAATCTATCCCTGCAGAAACCATTTCATGCCTAAATCAAATCATCCTCATGCTCAAACTTCTTTTTTTCCAAAAAGCATCATCAAAATTACAAAAATATTGTTTTATGCAAAAACTACCATTTTGCACCATAAATCAAAATTTTGCAACTTAACCATGTCTTTCATCACATATACATGAAACTTCATCAAACATAAGCTCAAGAACTCACATGGGTTTGAGAGAATAAAAATCCAAACCAAATTCATAAATTTTTGAAACTTTAAAACCCAAAACTTACCAAAATAGCTTCCTTTTGGTTTCTAGCCTTCAAAATCCCTTTTAACTCCCTTCTAAGCTTCCTTTTCATGCAAAAATACCATGGGTTAATATTTCCCCTTCAACCCATGAAAAATCCCTTGAAAACTTGTTAAAAAGTTTGGAATTTTACCTTCAATCTTGTAAAAATCCTTGAGCTTGCTTCTAAAACTTGTTTTGGGGTTATTTTTGCAAAGTGTGAAGTTGAGAAAATTTTTTGAAAGCTCTAACCATGGCTGCCGAAACTTCGAGAAGAAGAAGAAGAAAAATTTTTGTGATAAACAAGCATTAAAGAAGAAGAAAAATTTTTGTGATAAACAAGCATTAAAGAAGAAGAAAAATTTTTGTGATAAATAAGCATTAAATGCTCACTTATCCCATGTGGTGACTCATGGTCACCCACTTGATGACCCCTAGGTGGCAACATGCTATTGGGCCACTTTTCATGACATGTGGCCCATTAGCAAACCAAGGAGAGGAGCCTAAAATTTACATAGTGTAATTTTTCATCACGCAGTATTTTCTTATACTGTCGTGGTTAAATCAGTGTATTTCCTATCCTTAAACTATGTAAAAATATTTAACTTACTTTTCGTTCACTTTTGGAGGCCAAACATGACATTTTCTGTATCTGTATTTTCACTTAGCAATATTCTTATACTGCTCTGGTCTCCTTTTTACCCCAAGTTAGGGTTTGGACAACCTCTATGCCCTATTTGCATTCTAATCACTCTTTCATTTATATCACAATTTCACAATTTATCGTGATATAAAATTAATTTTATAGATATTATGCACAAATTTCTGAATGATTAAACTCATAAAATCTGTATTTAGCAATATCCAACATGGCATCTCATTCACCGTGAAATTTGCAATCAATGCCGTTCATTCATACTTCATTGTAATTTTACAAAAATTACAATTTTAACAAAAATCATATTTTTAAAAGTAAATTCATTAATTAAACCTAATTAAATATTAAGTTTTATTAATGAAATTTTCTCAGTCATTACAATAGAAGCCGCATCTACATATAATGTCACGTAATGCTCATAGGATTTTTTTTAGAGTAAATTGTTCTATTAGTCCCCAAGTTATTAATATAATGACTCACTAGTACTTTTTTTTTAGTTCAAACGACTCTGGACTAAAAAAAAGTGTAAAAGGACTTAATTGGCTAATGTCCGCTAATTTTCCCCCTCTTTTTGATCACGTGCCAAACACATTATTTTTATTTATTGTAAAAAGGCTAAAACATCCCTTAACAAATAAACAACCATACAAAAGAAAAATAAAAAAACTATTTCTTCTTCTCACCGATTCACACCTGCAACATCAAAATCACCTTCTTAATCAAATCACTAAATGATAATATGCAAACAATCTTTGTTCAATTAAAAAAAATGGAGAGAGTCTAGAGTATACCTTTGATAAACACTCTAAGATATTCAACTTTTCTTCTTTCTTCTTCTTAATTTTGGTTAAGGATTTATGGTAGAAAAAAGGACGGAAATTTTTGGAGAATGGCCTATTGGTTTTGAGAGGGAGAAAGAGAGAAAAAAATAGAAAAACTGATAGCTTGATGAGAAGACATCTATTATAGACCTTATACTAATTTGGTCTTAACAACTAACCTACCTTTAATTAAGCTCTAATCACACTTGATTGAACTAAATTTTTGTTCAATTTCTCACTAATGTTGGCACCTACATGGAGAGAGAAAATGAGAGGGAAAAAATCTTGTTATGACTTAAAGACATAAATCTAATCAAGCTTACACTAAGTTCAATTTTAGTCCGTTATTCCTATCTTCAAAGATTCCTTATGAACAGATGAAATTTATGCTTCCAGGGATGACTAATTTACTTGACGGAAAATCTTGGTTTCTTAAGGGTCCTTTCTCACTGCTCACTTACAATTAAACACTAAACTTTGTCTAAAACAATACTTATATACATTTTAATCACGTATTCACATTAGAATTTTTTTGCCTTTAAAATTATTTTTAGACTTAATAAAAAATCTAAACTTGACTTTTTCTGCACTTAGTCTCAGTAATAATATAGTTTTTCGACGATGTCAATTTTTGAGCTCTGGTAGAATTTTTCTACCAAAATTGCTACGCACATAACTCCGTTTTAATTAATTGGCAATTAAGGACTTGTTGAGTATTAGAGTGTTTCAGTACACCATTAACATCAAATTGCACTTGAAAAATTCTCATAATTAAAATTTAAAGTTATTTAGGGATTGAAATTTCTTCCACCTTTTATGGTAAAATTTATCAGTTGAATTATTTAATCACAAAAATTAATAAATTTAACTTTAAAATTTACTATAAAATTCTAGAATATTTATATTTATTCCATAAATCTTTTGGTCATAAAAATCAAATACGATATTATTCAAGAAAATTTTTGATTTAAATATGTAAATTACATTATTTAATTCTAGGATTTTCTCAACCATTACTAATACAGACTAAGTTCTTAGTGCTTGCAATATTAGTTCCTTAATTTCACTAATAATAAATTCTTTAAATTAAATAAGAGCTTATTGATTTCATTTAATTGTGTTAAAGTGTTTATTTGTATACCTTTAATGCAGCACTCGTACTCGAAATTCTAATCTATTAGATTTAAGGTTCGTCACTGATGAACTCCATTCAACTTTAACTGTAAGATGAAAGGTATCTTGATCTTAAAATATTTCTTAAAAATATCCTTATGATACTTAACGGTTTTGAACATTACCGAATTCACTCTAATTATAGAATCGTGAAAATTTAAGCTGAATTTACACATTTAGTGTTTGGATTTTTTTTTTTTGAAAAAACCCTTGACTTAAATTCTTGAATTCTACACACTATAATTAAACTAATACTTAGCTATTGGACCAAAATTTTACTCGAACTATTAAAAATGTATTGATTTGTCTAAGGTCAATCATTTTCTTAGATTTCCATACTTTCTTGTGAATGTTTCTCATAATTATTATCAAAACATAAGCTTATAAACTCTAAAATTATATTTTCCTATGAACTTAACTGTGTAGTTATGGAAAATTTCTTAATTAATTATACTTATTAATTTCTAGATTATTCCGGTCGTTACAATTTATTCACCTTAAAAAATTTTTGTCCTTAAAAATTGAAATAACTAGGGGTATCCTATTGCTCCGTAATTTACACATATGGGTCTCTTTTTTTTTTTTTTAGCAATTCTACTCCAACTGTCTTGATAATGAATATGACTTAGTTTTTCTAAGGCGATCCTTTTCTTGGTCTAAGACTTATACTAATCCTTTTTTGTATCATAGGTTCCATATCTGTATCCAGATCATGACCAGGATGTGAGATTTGCCAAAAGTCTGTCTTATTATCAATCTGGTTATGGATTTTCATTATCTAATTATCGAGACTAGTGATAATGATAGTCTTAAGCATGCTTATCTGCTCACTTTAAACTTCTAAGTGTTTATAATCCTTGAGTTTCTCCTTTCATATCTCTCTTGCATATGTCTTGCTTCTGTTTAGGTGTGTGAGAAAAAGGGAATTTGTTTCCATTTTTCATATTTGCAAGGTCTCTCATGGTTTTTTGCGACTTTTTTGTTAATCACAAGGAATTTTTCACGTTTTACTCAATTATCTTTGGCATTTTGGCAAATTCTAATCGAATCTAGTGTGCCTTCAACTAGTTTGTTAATACTTAAAGGTAAGTTAGAGGTTCAGCTTTCGTCTAGCAAAAAGTTCTTCGTGATCCTACATCATAGGTTAGATAAGACCACTTAGTGTAGGTAGATCGTACTATCAATTCTTTGTACTCTTACTTATCCTAAAACTTAAACATATTATTGTAGCATACAGTAACTAGTTGGGTAATTTTACCCATTTTGGCAATCTTTCCATGGTCAAATGGCTATTTTAAATCTAAACCTCATACTATTGAGTGAGGTATGCTCTTGTAGAAAAAGCAAACCTATGTTGTTTCCTTTAACTTATAAAGGGTTTCTAGATGCTTATCTATGTTTTATCTATTTAAGATCATAGTTTTAGTCCTTCGAGTAACTATTTTCTTAGGGATTATATGTCTTTCTAGCTCTAAATGGTTCTTTGTGCTTGACAGCATAATTCTGCTTAGGCTATCTTTCAGTTTTTCATCATTTATATGGGATCATTTGTCCTTTAAATTCCTAACTGATTTCATTTCTATTGTAGAAATGACATGGTAAATTCTTGACTTTATACATGGTAAACATTGTATCTATAGTGGGCTACATATCTTTCCTTTTCTAGGTCACTAGAGTGTCCTGTGTCATCCTAGGATTCCTATATAACTTCTAGTAAAGGTAATATTTCTGGCTTTAAAAGCTGTCTAATATGGTCTGCTACTTCTATCCCTTCTTATTGTTGAATCCAAACTAAGCTTATAGCTATGGACTCATTCGACGAGACATAATTCATATATCTCTGCTTCCTTCATATGTTTTGAATCTTATCTTAATCGAATCCTTAGAGTCTTTCATTTTATGGTTAATGGGTTATGTTATTATTGTTCTACTTTGGCACTATCATCAGCATTTTAGACTGAAGAGTTCTACTAATGGTCTTAGTTCAAAGCTTGACTATATAACGTCATAATCTTTCTATGATCAGATTTAAGGGTAGAAGCAAGGTCGCCTTCTCAAGAGAGGAATGAGTATACTACAAATCTTTTCTTAGTCTGATGGACACCCTTCGTTCTACATTTTCTTTCCTTTTATGGATGGATAGGAGATGGGAAACAACTAAGAGGTACACTCACATGCTTAGCTTAATGATTTGATGGCATCCTAATCTCATATGAAAAAAATCTATCAATTTCTCCTTTCATGCTCATCTATTCTTTCAGTGAACAACATGGGCTTGATATTTATTCTTAGATTCTCACATAAATCTCATGATCTAATCTATCATAATGTTTCTATAAGGTTAACTGCAATACTTAATCCTAGGTATGGTTACTGATATTCGATTGCTATATATGTGTTTTAACTCATCAAATGATGAATTTTGTTGGTCCTATAGAGGCTGAAGGACTTTCGATAAGTCTTGCTTACCTATTACATAACTCCTATTGCTATGATGTGCTTACTAACTTCAGGAGCACTACTTACTTAGTGGACACAATATGTGTGGTCATCCCATTATCTTATTTCTTACTACACTAGTGTAACCTTTATTGGAGTCGAGAAGAGCGTATAAATTGCCCTTTAACTGCCCCTATGACCTAAGCCTCAACATCTTGCTCTTACACTTACTAATCATATTGACTAGACATCCTTGGTTTTTATAATCCTTACTACCCATAAACTTATAGCAAGGCTACATAGATGCTCCCTAAGGAGGTCACTCCTTCTTGCCTATCATTTCTTTAAGGGATGTGTCATAAAGTTCATGGACTTACCTTGGATGTCTTTAATAATAAATCCTAGAAAATCTGCTCTCAAGTTGATGTCATAGTCGGGCTTGTCTTAAGTGTTTAGGTACACTTATGATTTTCTTAAAAAATGACTTAAAGGTGTTCTGACCATTGGCTTTGTAACTAAATTTCTCTTCAAATGTTTGAGTAGTACTTTTATTAATTCACTCTACTATTAACTATAAAGGGTTCCTTCTCGAACAACATGTCCTAGCTAGTCATGGGGATTCTATCATCCATACGTTGCATTTCGCAGTATGTAATTTCTAGTGAGGGCTTAATGTTTGACTCTAAGGTCTCCATGTTAGACATAGTACCCTAAGAAGTAAAATTTTATAATATGTTTTTGGAGAGATTTTATCAATAAAGAATTTATTTATTATTCATAAACCAAATATTATCCTCTTTGTGCTCATTTCTGTTGAATGTATGATAAGAAAATAAAAGTCTGAGACTGTCGGTCTAATCATTTAAAAAGCATGCATATGATGGACCGATTATGCAAAAAACATGAATCTTTAAGGTGATGGTCTAAATGATAAGATCTGCAATCAAGGGAATAAAGTTGGACGCTTTATTCATGCTAAGATTATTATGTTGTCTACATTCCTAAAGGGAGATGGCTTGTCTTGGTCATCAAAGTGGGACTCCGCAATTAGAAACATTGATACATCGTCATAGGTGACAATGTATTAGATCGGGACAAAAAATTGAATTGATTTAGCTAATAATTTCGTTTGTTCAAATCAATTCACTTTAGAGAATCATATGTGTGGTGTCTTAATCTTGAAATGACCAATGGTCCCACATTCTTGACTTATATCTTTTGATGTACCAAAGGGTGACATCTTGATTTGATGATAGTACGCATGCCGGTACATTGGGGACATGACTCTTGACTCAAGTAGACTTGTTATTAATAGATATGAAATCCATAGCATTTTTGTAGAGTTAATGATATTCTCTTGTATGCATTATTCTATAATTGAAAAATTGAAGCACTCAACTATGTGGATATATAGATGTAATCGAATGATATACTATTTATAAATAGTAAGTATTCCAATGGTGTGATGATAGAACATAAGACAAAAATAATTGGGAAGGTAAAACAGAATTTATCCTTAAGTCGATTATAAATATCCTATGAAGATGTGACACATTATGATATGTTATGGACGATTAGCTTGTTAAAGCTTTGTAATTTTATATAGTTCAAGAGTGTAGCTTTAAGCTTTTAGTGGAGTAGTATTAGAATTGATAATTATAAAATATGTATCTTGAATATTGTATTTTATAATTATAAGGGCTTGATCTATATATGTACATCAGGTCCTCTTTGCTAGCTCATAATAAATCTTGTAATGATACGATATATTTTTCCTATATATTGGTGACTAGAATTAAATTACTAAATTAGCTAGAATTTGAGTTAATTGGATTTAATAATTTATGTTAGTTTATCGGTTGGATTAATTTTGTGAATTAATTCAATATAAACATATTGAATTATTTGGATAATATTTTATTTGTATGGGTTTATTTATATATGACTATTTTAATCAAATAACTTTTCTATTTGATTATTTGAATTAAAATTGAGGCTTTATAAGGACATCCGAGTCAAATAAGATAGGATTTATCCAATTAGCTAAGATTGGATCAATCAGATCAATTTGAGGAGTTTGAATTTGGTTCGAGCTCTAGGATCGCGACCTCATAGTCAATCGCGATACACATGGTGCTGTCGACCGCGGCAGTTAGAGTTAGATGCATGTTTCATGCGTTTTTACTCTAAAGTTGATCCAAAGTCGAATATTGAGGCCTAATATGATAAAGTTTAACCACAAATCAGATCCGACCACTATAAATAGGGGGTGAGTTTTCTTTGTTATTTAGATCATTTAATAAGTGTAGAGTGAGTACTCTAATAAAAGAAACTCTAAAACTCCATGAGAGCTATTGTTCAACATCAAGAACCTTGGCTCTAGGTTTTTTCAAGTGGTTAGAAGGAAAGTCATCAAAGGAAAAGCTGTACGATGTACGACCACCCATACTCCTATCATGGATAGAGAATAGCAAAAAAGATCTGTTAGTTTAGGCTCTTCTAAAACATTCTTCTCTTTACAGATTCCTGCTACTTTTGGTATATAAAAGAGCTTAGTAAGATATGTCATTAATTTATGTATTTAGCATGTCAAATTTGTGTTTTAAAAAATGCTCTAATTTAAAATTTCTAAAATTTGGCTGCTTAGTATTTTCCAACACTCCGACCTTACTTACTCTATAACATCTTGTCTATATGAAGGCTTCATAAATATGACAAGACCACATCTACTGTAAGGGTTCTTTTTAGATTAATAATTCAAATGGGATAGATCCACTACTCTATTTAAGAATTCTTTATTTGAATCCTTAAGGGAATCGTCTCTATTTGCTTATCTGTAAGATGGGTTCTCTGCTTATAATGTCATTAAGTCATATAGCAGACTGTGTCTTCTCTTAGGTATTTCTAGTGTTTTCCCTTATTCTGAATTCACTACTAAGTTATGCATCTCTGTCGTAGTGATTTAGATATTAAATCAATCTAAAATTATTTCTCTCTGAATTCTTGAATGGAAAATGACGATATGTTGTCATTCTTTTTTATGTTATCCTTGCGATATTACTTACTTCTCATTGGTTAGAAAACATGATTCTAGTTTCTTGTAGATTGGTATTAACCAATCTAAAAACTTATTCTCTCCATTATCATAGGTTACGGAGAGAATATCCCTCTTAAAATTACTATTTTGGGGTTGATTTTGGATACTAATTTAGAAGGTACCTCCCATAGATAGTTTGTGATCTATGGGAAGTTCTTCTTCTATCTCTTATACTTTTACTTGCATTGAGATTCTTTATAAGAATCCATGTACTTATGCTTATCAAATTATACACACACACACACACACACTTACAAGATTACTCTTTCTATCACCATAACCTAAGGGGTCTAGTTCTTATCAAGTTGCTTGTAACATCGTACTAGCAAGTCATAAATGTATTTAAAATATAATTAACAAGCTTCAATCATAACATTCATACATATGCCATACATATACATATCATTCATACTTTCATATTATAGAGTTTCTAAACACAATTTTTTTTGGTCAGCAACCATTCCATGCCATAAACTGTTGTTAGTTCGAGACTTTACACGCCTCCAACAGGTCACAAAACATAAACTTCTTCTAGTTGGAAGTTATTACTCTTCATATATAAATTCTATCCTATAGTATACATAGACCTGCTTAGTTAATTGATATGGCACACCACTAACCTTGTGGTGATACGTCGGCTATCTACTTTTCTGCGTCGTCTCTAAGTTGGATACCGTTGCTCTTGTTAATGATCCTAGTTGGGAAGCCTTTTTCTACAAAAGTGCTCATACGCACTCTAGGGAAACCACCTGATGTTAGCATTTCTAGTGATAGTCCCTTAAAGAAGATCTTGCTCCTTCGTTCCTTGCTTATCCTAAATGGAAGTTTTGCTATAAAATCTATCTCAAATCATTGAATTTAGCTCCATATGTTCCTCACCCAGATTCATACTCTACAAGTTGATCATCTCGAAGTGTTCATCAACACGATCATGTATTTTTAGGTATTGTTTTGCCTATTTGGGAAGTTAGCATCTATTGTAGCTCCCTATGAACAACGTCTAGCCATGAGGAAGTGCCTTGAACCATGTTGGCATGTCAATCGTCTAATTGGTTGTTGTGTAAAATACTTTACCTATTAGCTATCATAATTTAATTAACATAAACTAAATTTAACCTACTTGGACTCTCATAAGGTAGACGTGTGACGACATGGAGTAGGATGGTAGGATCCTGGCTCAGATACCAATTGTAATGACCCTACCTATGGGTCGTTATTTAACTATATAATCTTAATATTTAAATATATTTTAAGATTAGGTACTTAGATTTGTTGAATAATTTTTTTAAACATAATTTTTATTTAGGTTGAATTTAAAACATAATAATAATTTTTGAAAATTATTCTTTTAAAACTAACCTAACAATAACTGGTTAAAAGATATTCTTTTAAAACTAACATAGTAATTTCTTAAAATTATTCTTTTAATACCTTTTTAACTTTAAATAAAAATTTAAAAGCATTTCTAAAATTAAATATCATTATAATTTCTTATTAGAAAATTTACGTATATTTGTTGCATTTTCTATTGCAACATTTATATATATACATATATATAGTTTGAAAGTGTTAAACCCTTTTTAAACTAAGATCAAATGAATACAAGCTCAATCTCTAGAACATACTTGCGTACTTAATTATTCATATATATACAATTTATAAAAGAAAACATATTACGGAAAATACATTTTGTGTGGTCGGTATCCATTCTCATTTTCACCATTCGTCTGTAATCTACCACTGCCCATCAAGTGTTGCTGACAGGTTCTTTGCCTATAGTATAAATATACTTAAATGAGTTTTTTCTCAACAAGTACGAAGTTAAACTTGCAAAACAAAATTGAAAATCATTTAATGAAATGTGCATGAACATTTTATGCTTGTTTATCGACTTATTTTATGCTTGATTATTGAAGACTTACCTTATCTTACTAATTGGATCTGGGTGATCATACCGGGTATGTGCAATCCTCAAGAAGTTAGGGTCACAAGGTCCCAATAGCGGGAAGATCATAAACTATACAGAACTAAACTGAAACCTTATTGTAGGTCAAGAGGTTAATACTACACCCTTAACTTGTCTTATTATGTATATGTAGTATGACATGTTACTACGTAGCATCATAAATATAAAAAAAATGCTTAGTTGAAAGTGAGTAAACAATATATTTTAATACAACATACATCACAAATTATATATTACCTAACAAGATACAAACATTGCATATCTTAACTAAGTAAATATGACCTAACAGAATATGGCAGGAGATAACATTGAACATGTATTTCATATAATTTGAGCAATAGAGAGGATGTGACCTTGATTGAGCTGATGAAACAGTTACACGAGTTCAAAAATCTAATCAAGGAAACTCCTGCAAGTGGTGAGGCCAACTTGGCGGCTACACCGGTTCCAATCCTATCCTAGAGAATGGAAGGAAGTAGAGGGCTAATAACGGAAAGTCTTCTATGGAAGGAAGCAGAGGGCTAAGAACAGAAAGTCTTACATTCTTAAAAATGGCGAGAATAAAAAGAAGAAGAAAAGAAGAACCCAAAGAAGGTGAAGAGATTTTATTGTGGGAAAGTTGGGCACATTAATAAAAATTGCAAAAACTTCCTTTTCCGAGGAGGTAAGTGTGATCTTCTGGTTATTGAAGCTTATTTAGTTAAGGAATCAAGTGACACTTGGGTCATAGATTCTAGAGCAATTAATCATGTTTTTATTTGCCTATAGGGGTTCAAAGAAACGAGAAGTCTATTGCATGAGGACTTCACACTTCGGATGGGCGATGGATCCGTAGTATTGGTTGAAGAAATGGGAGACATCCATCTTTATTTTGATAATTATAGGATTTTAGTTTTGAAAGATTGTTTTTATGTTCCTAAACTTAAAAGGAATTTGATATCTGTAGCATGTTTATTTAAAGATTCCTATTCAGTTTCTTTTAATAATAAAGTTGTGATTCGTAAAAATAAATCTTTTATCAGTGATGGATGAATGCAAAACAATCTATATTTTATCAAACCTAAGATAGACATACAACTTAACACTAAGATTAATAATAATAACTCTAAAAGACTTAAGACTTCTCACTTTAATATGACTTTTATTTGGCATTTGCGACTAGGTCATATTAGCCTGAATAGGATTCAAAGGTTGGTAAGGGATGGACCTTTAAGTCACTTAGAGGTAGAATCTATACTGCAATGTGAATCTTGTTTGGAGAGCAAAATGACCAAAAGACCATTTAGGTCTAAGGGCAATAAGGCCGAAGGGGTTCTAGAACTTGTGCATAGTGATGTTTGTAGTCCCATGAACATCAGAGCATATAAAAGGTATAAGTGCTTCATCACTTTTATTAATGATTACTCAAGATATGGGTAAGTCTACCTAATGCATCATAAAAGCGAAACTTTTGATAAGTTCAAAGAGTTTCAGACTAAAGCAGAAAAGCAATTAGGTAAATCCACAAAGACACTTCGATCCGATCGAGATGGTAAATATCTCTCCAATGAGTTCTTGGAACACTTATTAAAGAATGGGATTTTATCCCATTTGACTACACTGGGCACTCTGAAGCAGAATGACATAGTTGAAAGAAGAAATAGGATTTTGTTGGACATAGTTAGGTCCATGATAAGTTATTCGACATTACCTTTATCCTTTTAGGGATATACACTACAAACTACATGTTATCTTTTGAACAAAGTGCCTTTAAAATTAGTTCCTAAAACTCCTCATGATTGTGGACGAGTAAGAAGACATCCTTAAACTATATTTGCATATGGAAATGTCTGACTCATGTTTGTACAAGGAAGCGAATAAGTTGAAAGCACGTTCGGAAGTTTAAATGTTTCTAGGATATCCAAAAGAGACTAAAGAGGATTATTTCTAGAACCCAAAAGATAATAAAGTCATGGTTTCAACAAATGCAACATTCCTTGAGGAAAGTTACATGAACTACTTTAAGCCTCAAAGGAAAGTGGTACTCAAGGAGTTGGTGAGTGATATGATCACTCTAGAGGTTCTTTCTGGTTGAAACCAATCCAATCAATGTAGAAAAACCAACTGAACAATAACCTAAGCGGCTTCGGCATAGTGGGGGGATTGGGCAACAACTCGATAAGTATATGTTCAATGGTGAAGCCTACTTAGCTAAACTGGTTAAACATGATAAAGATCCTTACATTTATGCAGAGGCTATAGAGGATGTTAATTCAAAAATCTAGACAGAAGCTATGAAGATAAAGATGAAGTCTATGGAGACTAATCAAGTCTAGGAACTTGTGGATCTTCCCAAAGGGGTAAAACCTATAGGGTATAAGTGGATCTATAAAAGACAGAAAAGAGCAGAAAGGAAAGTCAAAACTGATAAGGTTAGACTAGTAGCTAAGGTATAAAAGCAAAAGGAAGGAATTGATTATAAGAAAACCTTTTCGCCTATAGCCATGCCTAAGTCTATCCTCATTCTTTTATCCATAGTTGCTGCTCTTGATTACAAGATTTGACAAATAGATGTCAAGACAACTTTTTTAAATGGCTATCTTGATGAGTCTATGTATATGGTACAACTAGATAGGTTCAAGGCAAAGGGTCAAGAAGATAATGTCTATAAACTATAAACTCAATATATAGACTTAAGCAAACTTCCTATTCTTGGAACATAAGATTTGATCAAGTGATCAAGACTTATGGGTTTGAACAAAACATGAACGAACCATGTGTTTACAAACACATTAAGGATGGGAAGGTGGCTTTTCTACTACTCTATGTAGATGACATTTTTCTAATTGGCAATGACGTTGGAGCCTTGTCATTAGTCAAACTATGGTTGACTAAGCAGTTTGACATGAAAGATTTGGGTGAAGCTAATTATGTTCTCGATATCCAGATCCTTCAGGATAGGAAGAACAAAATGATAGCTTTATCCCAAGCGGCCTAAATAGATAAAATTCTCGAGAAGTATGCACTGTAGAATTCTAAAAAGGTAGGCAACCATCAATGTCTAGAATTACTCTTTCTAAGAAAGCCTCACCAAAGTCTAATGAAAAAAAAAATAATATGTGAATAAGGTACTTTATGCTTCGGCAATGGATAGTCTCATGTATGCTATGCTTTACACATGACCAGATGTTTGTTATGCGGCCAAGATAGTAAGTTGTTTTCAGTCAGATCCAAGACTGAACCACTGGGTTATGGTCAAGCATATTTTCAAGTACCTAAAAGGGACTCATGGTATATGCTTATGTATTCAGGTGAGGATTTCACACCTCTAGGATCACTGATTTAGATTTTCAATCTTGTTTGGATTCGAAAAGATCAAATTTTGGTTCTATGTTTACTTTGGGCGGCGGTGCCATTGTTTGGAAAAGTGTCAAGTAAGATTACACTTTAGATTCAACAATGGAGGCCGAGTATGTGGCAACTAGTAATGCTTTGAAAGAAGCAGTATGGCTTCGCAAGTTCCTTGAGGATCTTAAGGTAGTTCATGGTATAGATAAGGTGGTATCGCTATATTGTGATAACACTATAGCGATAGCTAATGCTAAGAAACCAAGATTTCACAAGAAGGTAAGCATATTCATCGAAAGCATTAGGTGATAAAAGACTTCATTAAGAGCAGGCATGTTGCTGTATGGAAAATCACTTTTGAGGATAATTTAGCTATTCCATTCATGAAGACACTAACTGCGAAAGTTTGTTAGACATCATGCGAGATATGTCATATTTACTCAGTACTAGTGAGAGATTGTTAAACATGATGCCCTAAGGAGTAAAATGTTATACTATGTTTTTTAAGACATTTTATCAATAGAGAGTTTATTTATTATTCATATACCAAATGTTATCCTCTTTATATTCATATTTACCAAATATATGATAAGTAAACAAAAGTCTGAAACTGTTGGTCTAAACTTTTAAGAATCGTGCATGTGATGGACAGATTATATAAAAGACATGAATCTTAAAGGTGATAGTCTAAATCATAAGATCTACAATCAAGGAAATAAAGTTAGACACTTTATTCATGCTAAGATTGTTATGTTGTCTACATCACTAATGGAAAATGACTTGTCTTGATCATCGGAGTGGGACTCTACGAGTAGAAACATTGGTGCATTGTCATAGGTGATGATGTATTTGATCAAGGACATAAAAATTGAATTGATTTTGTTAAAAATTCTGTTTGTGCAAATCAATTCACTTTAGATAATCATATGGTTGTGTTTTAATCTTGAAATGACTAATGGGCCCGTATTCTTGACTTATGTCATTTGGTGTACCAAAGGGTGACATCCTGACTTAATAATGGTACGCATACCGATATGTTAGAGACATGACTCTTGATTCATGTAGACTCATTATTTATAGATATCGAATCCATAGCTCTGTTTGTAGAGTTAGTGATATTCTCTAATATGTATTATCGTGTAATTAGAAGACTGGAGTGCTCAACCATTTGGATATATAAGTGTTACCGAATGGTATACTATCTATTGGCAGTAAGTATTCCAATGGTATGATAATGGAACGTAAGATAAAAATAATCGAGAAGGTAAAATAGAATTTATCCTTAAGCCGATTATGAATATCCTATAGGGATGTGATATATTATGATATGTCATGGATGACAAGCTTACTTGAAGCTTCGTAATTTTATATAGTTCGAGAGTGTAGCTCTAAGCTTTTAGTGGAGTAGCCTTAGAGTTGATAATTATAAAATATGTACCTGGGATATTGTATTTTGTAATTATAGGAGTTTGAACTATGTATGTCCGTCATGTCCTCTTTGCTAGGTCATAATAAATCCTATAATAATACGGCATGTTTTTCCTACATATTGATGACTTATGTTATATTATTAGATTCACTGAAATTTGATAAGATTGGATTTAATAATTTATGTTAGTTTATTGGTTGAATTAATTTTGTAAATTGATTCAAGGTAAACATGTTGAATTATTTGGATGATATTTTATTTTCTATGAGATTATCTAGATATAACTATTTACATTAGATAACTTTTCTATAGGGCTATTTGAATTAAAACTGAGGCTCTATCTAAGAATCTTAGGTAGAAAATAAAATATTGTTACGGATCTATATTATCACAAGTTTAGCAGGCCAATGCGTTATTTTGGCTTGCTGATGTTTGGCCTGCCGATGGTGTAAGTTGGGCAGGCCGATCTCCTAGATTGGCCTGCCGACCGTGCAATAATCTAAATATACATTTTAGACACATTTTTCATCAGAATTTGTTCCAGATTTGAATTTTGAGGCTTTATATGATAGGGATTAATCCCATATTCGACCACTATAAATAGGGGGTGAGTTTTCTTAATTATTCAGATCAGTTGAACAGCATAAAGTGAGTACTCTAGTTTGAGCAATTCTAAAACTCCCTGAGAGTTATTATTCAATATTAAGAACCTTAGCTCTAGATCTTCTCAAATGATTGGAAGGAGAATCATCGAAGGAAGAGCTACATGATATGTGACCACCTACACTCCGATCATGGATAGATAATAGCAAAGAAGACCAGTTGGTTGTGGTTCTTCTAGAACGTTCTCCTCTACACGATTTGAGTCTACTTTGGTATATAGAAAAGGTCAATTTATGTATTTAGCATGTCAAATTTGTGTTTTAGAAAATACTTTGATTTAAAAATTTTAAAATTCTGCTGTATACTAGTTTTCCAACAAAATTTTCTTCACGAATTTCTCCGTTTTGTCAAAAACTAAAACTTTTGTATTTTGAGAAAATTACAATTCGGACTTTTAGAGGTCATCTGCATAAAAAAGAACTACTTTTTACCACTTAAAAACTACAACTATTTAAACTACCTGAAACTGTATTATAGAGACAAAAGTCCCATTTTTTTTATCTTTATAGAAGTTCTTTGTTTCTTTGAGATTAGTGTTTTTTGTTTTGTGAAAATTAAAATTCAACCATGAAACAACCTGAAACCTTGAAAAACAATTGCAGCCTACTAATATAGTTTTTGGATAATCATAGAAAACTATCTATAACTATATTTTAGAGGTAGATTTTGAAAAAAAATTTCTCCACAAAAGTTGTCTGTATCATCAAAATCTAAAAGTTTCATATTTGGCAAAAATTGTGATTCAAATCTAAAATGGCCCGAACTGGCCAAAATTGCAGCTACCCTGATGGCAAATAGTTTTGGACTGCAAGAAAACTATTTTTTTGGTAGCTTAGGCCATCTTTAAAAAAATTTTTGGAAACCCATCCTAGATTCAAAACTTCATTTTTCATAGACATGGAGTTTTGTTCAAAACGTCAAAATCTAAGAGTTTTGTGTTTAGAAAAAGTTTGAAATCAGACTCTAAGGTTTCTGTCTTTGTGATCAAAGTTAGTGGAAAATTTTTCCACAACAGCAAACATGCAAATAACCCAACTATACATGTATAAGTTAAACTTTTGACAACAAAATACATGTCAAAACCATACTTACCAACACACATAGAAATTATTACAAACTATTATTTCCTCATCAAAAAATAAAGTAACTCCTAAAAATTTAAACTTTAAATTAACTAAGAGATTAAAGAGTAAAAAGTTTAGAACTTTTACCCTTGATGATTACTCTTGAAAAACCACTCTAAGAAAGGCTAGTTCCTCCTCCTTCTTTCTCATGGTTTGGTCACTAAAATATAAAATTAACTAAATAAAAATACAATCCTTGTTCTGTTAAAAAAATGAAGGAGAAAGTCTAGAGTATACCTTTGATAAACACTCTAAGATATTCAACTTTTCCTCCTCCTTTTTCTTAATTTTGGCTAAGGATTTATCGTAGGGAAAAGGAAGGAAATTTTTCAAGAATGGCTTAAGGAAAGAATTGGTTTTGAGAGGGAGAAAGAGAAGAAATGGAAAAAGTGGTAGCTTGATGAGAAGACATCTATTTATAGACCTTAGACTAATTCAGTCTTAACACCTAAACTAATTTTATCTAATCACACTTGATTGAACTATATTTTTCTTCAATTATTAACTAATGCTAGCGTGTACATGGAGAGAGAAAATGAGAGGGAAAAAGTCTCATTATGACTTAAGGATACAAATCTAATCAAGCTTACATTGAGGTCAATGCTAATCCTTTAATTGTATCTTCAAAAATTCCTTCTGAATAGATGAAATTTATCCTGTCAGGGGATAAATAACTTAGCTAACAAGAAATTTTGCTTTTCGATAGATCCTTTCTCATTGTGACTTACAATTAAATAGTAAACTCTGTCTAAACCGATACCGATATACATTTTAATTACATATTGATATTAGACTATTTTTAGCCTTGAAATAATTTTTAGGCTTAATAAAAAATCTAAACTTGAGTTTTCATGCACTTAGTCTCCGCAATGACATAGTTTTACGACAATATCGATTTTCAAGCCCATGTAGTATTTTTCTAATGAAATTGCTACTCATGTAACTCCATTTTAATTAATTGGTAATTAAGGACTTATTGAGCATTAGAATGTTTTTTGGTACACTACTAACATCATATTGTATTTGAAAATTCTCATAATTAAAATTTTAAAATTATTTACAAATTGAAATTTTTTCCATCTTAAATTGCGATAAGAATTTATCAGTCAAATTATTTAATCACGAAAGTTAATAAATTTAACTTTAAAATTTACTATAGCATTTTGGAATATTTATATTAATTTTATAAATACTTTAGTCATAAAAATCAAACATGATATTATCTAGGAAAATCCTTGACTTAAATATATAAATTACATTACTTAATTCTAGGATTTTCTCATCCATTACTAATGCAGACTAAGATCTTAGTTATTGGAATGTTAGTTCTTTGATTTTACTAATAATAATATCTTTAAATTAAATAAGAGCTTACTAATTTCGTTTAACTGCATTAAGGTGTCTATCTGTACACCTTTAATGCAGTACTTATATTCGAAATTATAATCCATTAAATTTAAGGTTCCTTGGTGATCAACTCCATTCATATTTAACTTTAAGATTAAAAATCTCACGATCTTAAATTGTTTTCTAACAATATCCTTGTGACATTTAACGGTTTTGGACGTTAATGAATTCACTCTAATTATAGAATCATAAAAATTTAAGCTGAATTTCCATTTGTTTGTTGGGATAACCCTTAACTTAAATTCTTGAATTTTACAAACTATAATTAATCTAATATTTAGCCATTGGTCTGAAATTTTACTTAGACTATAAAAAAATGTATTGACTTGTCTAAGGTAAATCATTTTCTTATATTTCCATACTTTCTCATGAACATTTCTCATAATTCTTACCGAAACATATGCTTATAAGCTCTAAACTTAAATTTTCTTATGAATTTAATAGTGTAGTTATGGAAAAATCCTTAATTAATTATACTTTTTAATTTATGGATTTGTTCAATCATTACAAGGCCAAATTAAAATCTGGATGGAAAACTTCCTATGGTGGGAAGTTGCCCAGTATGGTGCTTCCGTGGTACTAGACTTGGAACCACCCCCAACCAATTGCTCGAAGTGGAAAGACCTTAATCGAAATAGATCTTAATTTTTCCTCCATAAATATCTCCTTTAACACCTCCATAATATCTCCTTTAACACCCTTAAAAGAAGACTAATGAACCCTATTACACTTAGATCACCAGGAACAAAACCTTTTTAACCACCACGCTCACTATCTTCTCCATCATCATCTCCACCCAAAAAACCTCCATAAGTACCATAGCTACCATTCCTCCTACGCTAAAATCACCATACCACCACAACAAGCCAAAATCAAACCACTTTAAAAGATCCTTAAACCTTATCCTTGACCTCAAAACTATCTAGGAGGAGCATCATCACTAGCCAAGTATACCTTTTCAACTCGCAAGATAGTTCAAAGTTCCATATTTTCTGACAAGCTCCAAGAACGTCTGACACCTTTTCCTAACCTTGTTTGAACTTGAAAATATAGCCAAATCTCCCTAAAACCAAATCTTTCTATGACCAAAATAACCTTTATGCGTGAAAAGGATCAAAACCACTGTCAATGAACTACCATCTTTTCTCTCACTAAAACCTCTCTCTAAACCTTAAACTATTCCATCTATTGTAGTTGCTCTCATGCGAGGCTGTTTCACCCATGGGGCTAGCAAATTAGACTATTTCATCAAGAATACCCTGTTTCCATTAAGTGGGCATGCTACCACGATCAAGTTTATAAGAAATTCCTCCATAAGTATTCAAGTTCCTCTTCCATGCTACGTGTATGCTTGGAGGCCTCTTTGATGAAGTCTTCATATCTAACAAATTCGGAATCATAATGGGTCTCATCCTCACACTTGATAGTCCTTGGGGCTACTTAGGTTTAGCCATAACCAAGCCGGGGCCACCATGAGGGGAGCCTAAATGCCCCATTTTGGCTACCTTCAATGTTGAAACAGCCAGCATGGACTCAATCAACTTCATCACTCATCGTATAGCCACTTCCATTCTTGTCAATCAACACCCTAGCCAATAGGATAGGGCCACAAAATCTGCACCCTCTATGTGTGAAGGCTTGCTATAAAAGCGCCCAACAATGTCTCCTCTTGATGCCTTTGCATCCTTAACAATTGTCATCTCTATGCAACTATGTTACCCTGTATTTAATTTCTCAAAAAAATAAAAAAAAAAATATTCCAATATTATGGAATCACTTATTAGAACTCCATCTTGTAGGAACATATAAGAGAAGGTTAATATATTATACAATTTGCTTTATCAAGCTTAATTAGTATCAATTTAGCATAAACTTAGTGTAAGAAATGAACCATTTAACATAGGACCTTGTTCATGTTGAAGAAGTTCGTAGCAATTAACTCCTCTTCAAGAATGCTACCCATTCATACAAGAGATTTGGAGTAGCTATTAGCTATAAATTGGTTGAAATATTTTGGCATATAAATGCCTACCACATTCAATTATGAATTTATGATGACATTAGCATGGTCCTCATAGCACAATTGTCTCTCACTACCTACTTTTCCCCTCCACAAAAATGAAATAAAAAAAATTGTGCTTTTATTTTTGGTTAGGATAGATGCTTTTAAAACATGTAGCGTTCTTATAATAGACATATCTATAAAAAAATAAAATGATTTTTTTATTATATTTGTGTGCATGTATTTTCTAATACTTTTGAATACTATTAAAATTTGATAATTATTTATGTGACATTAGACATTGTATATAAGTGTTATACACATACGGATAATATTTAAAAAATGATAACTAAAATGGTTAGTATTATAAAATTAGTTATTCAATTAAAGTATGAAATTTTTAATTGAGTGTTACTAGTTCAGGTCATTTCTATTAACAATGGAACGATTTTATTCAAATTGTTAATATAGTGAGGCACTAAATAAATGCACTATACGTAACATAATTATGTAGGATTGGATACTGTGATATGAATTATGAAACAATTTTCGTTAAAATATAGCAAGTTCTGATTACGTCAACTGATGGTCATAAATACGTTGACTAATGATCATAAATTAGATGATCTTAATCCTAAATTATTAACAGACTCCTATTATAGAATTATGTCTTTTGATTTACTCTATATGGATTTGAGAATTCTAATCTTATCCCTTGTATTTTGGAGGCATAGTGAAGTAAATAGCCAAGAATGTTAACATTACAAGATAGAGTCCGTTCCTTCTTTAATAAGAAGTAGATAAAAAATTCTCTTGAGTATTGATTTGGGTCTTAAATAATAGGAGTTCTTAAATTTGAGATTAAGTACATGAATTTATTATTCATTAGAGAATCAATAGCACTAAAAAATAAATACGTAATTAGAGAGATTAATGAATTTTATACAACTCTAATTATGAATTATTATGAAGGATTAATTTATATGCAATGACCATATCAAATGGACAATTCTAAAATATGAGTAATTATATATCTATAATTTCAAGTGTACAATTCTAAGTTTTTAGTAAAGTAACATTTAAAATTAATGAAAAATTAATATGTTAATTAAAGAGTTTATTAATATATTGGTTTTATTAGAGCTTGAAATTATGGGTCTATTAGTTCTCCGCCTTTCTTTCAAACATTGTTTGAATAAGAGGAATTATTGGTTTAATTGATTAATTTAGAATTATAAAATTCTAAATATAATATCACCTAATATATATTAATTATATTTTAATTTCTAATTATTAAGATTATTTAATAATAATAATTAATTAATTTTAGAAGATAGAAAATGGGTCCCACCCATAGTGTGTGTGGCGCATACCTGCAAAGAGAAGGGTTCTTTGTGTGATGCAAATCTTATTCACCTAGTCTCTTGTTTCTAGAAGTTTCCAATTTTTGAAGAATGTGAATTTTTCAGATTATAAATTTTAATTTTTGAAATAAATCAGATTGGAGAACAAACAGAATTTTCCTCCTTGTTGATATAGGATGGGCACCACACATAGAGACATTAGGAAATAGAGAATTATCTTTTATTTTAAGGAAGCTTTCAGAATTAATTTGATGTTTCTCATTCTCTATAAATAGAGGATTCCTCTATTCATTCTATACACAAATGAGAGTCTTGTTAGACTGAAAATTTTTGCTAGTATTCCTAGTAGTAGGCATGTAAGAGAGAGAGATAGAAAAAGACAATGTGTTAGTTCATTCCCAATCTCACTATGCTCATGTGTTGAGATTTGTGAAGGACTAAAAGTGTAAAAAGCAATCCTAGAAATCCTAATTCTTCTATGTTTACTATCACGCCCCGGAGTACGGGAGGTGACGTGGTAAATTAATTCGGTTAATTAAATAAGGATTTAGTTAAAAACTAGGTTTTAGAATTTAATTTGTAAATAAAAATGCGATAATTTTTAAAGTTGTTCGAATAGAATAAATCAAGGAAATAAAATAAACAATCATAATGATTAAGCAAATAAAGAGAACATTAAAAATATTTAAATATGAGGTGGAACGAGTATGGGTCCCACTGGCCCACATATTGTGCACACACACGTAGTACTGACAATATTACAATACAACCACAGTCCAAAATAAAAGAATAAGTTAAGACCTTACATACCTTGATTTATTGTACCACAACCTACTTGAATCTTCTACTGGTTATAAGTCCAGTCAGCAGACTCTTCTCCAATCCTAAGCTAATATCCACCTAGGGGTAAGATTTTAAAATAATAAAAACGTGAGTGAAAGGCTCAGTAGGACTGTATTTTAAAATAAACAGATAAATATTCTAATAGAAATTTCTAAATAAATAAATAAATCAAATAAGTATTTTCATTTACTAAAATTTCATTAAAAACAGTTTGTCAAGAGTACCTTTTAATTCTTTTGGGCAAACCAAATATTTACCACCGAAGTGGCCCAGCTGGGTTTCGGGACCTGCCCCCAAGGTCGTTCACTACACGACCCAATCTCTGATATGGCATCATGCCCATATGTCATTTTTATAATTATTAAAATCTCCGTTTAC
Organism: Artocarpus hirsutus; assembly: GCA_946598075.1. Classification (NCBI taxonomy): domain Eukaryota; kingdom Viridiplantae; phylum Streptophyta; class Magnoliopsida; order Rosales; family Moraceae; genus Artocarpus; species Artocarpus hirsutus. The sequence goes on along the minus strand of CAMOHE010050594.1, from coordinate 52,534 downwards.
CACATATAGTCATTTACATTCATTATGGAGTTCAATATAAAAATATCTCATTCTACCGTTGTAGAAAAAAACCAATGAAATCCTTTTTCAATCCATTATTGAAAACATTTATTGAAAATCCCTTTTTGGTCAGAATCATTTTTAAAATCGGGCTACCAAAGAAAAGGGAAGAAGTCCTACCTCGATATCCATGTCGATGTCCCACACCGTAATCCCGGTCCGCTATACGTTAGCTCCGCGGATCCACGCATAACCTTACATACAAACTAGGTCTATTAGTATCTAATCCGAGATGTCCTATAGTATTAAATCATCTTATGGTGTCCTCGTATGCCATTTAGGTTTATAAAGTCACTTTATAAAGTTGGAATTTCAATTGGGGTTCAAAACAGTAAAAACGGGTGAAAAATAACAAAATTGAGTTATGTTCAGTCGGCCTACCGGTTCTCCTAGTTCGGCCTACCGAACTGCACAGTTTGGCCTGTCGAAAGACCAAGTCCGGTCGGCCGAACTTTTTTAGTTTCGGCCTGCCGGTGGTATGAATCCGGCCTGTCGATCGTTTGAATCTGGCCTGTTGAAGATCAAGTTCGACTTGCCGGTCTGAGAAATTCTAGAAATTTTCACGCATGGGTTCTCGACCTCCCGAACCCAAATCTTCAATCCAACCTATTTTTCTCAGTTCTCAGGCATGGATAATGATCAAAATTGATAAATAAACATTGTTAAACACTTTTTAACTCATCAAAACAAGATTTAAGCAAGATTTTCACAAAAATCCAAAAATAGAGAAAATAGAGGAAAAATGAAAAATCTTAATTTCAATCCATTTTTGTTCAAACAAAGTTTCAATTCTAGTTATTCTAAGTTACTCTAACCTAGATTGAAGCTTTTCTAAGCTCAAACGAGCTCAAATATCAAACTACAAGAAAATTTAAAAAATAGGAAAACTTTTGAATTTTAGAAACTAACCTCGAATCGAAGCTTTAAAATGATGTTTTTGTTGTTGAATCTCGTTCCCGAGCCTTCAATCTATAACCCGAAGCTTGAAATCAATTTTTGGTTCAAAATTCTAGAGAGAGATTGAGAGAGTGAGAGAGGAACCGAGAGAGTGAGAGTGAGAGGAGAGAGAGAGCAAGAGAGAAAAATGAGGAAGAGAGAAAAAGAAATGAAATAAATAGAGGAAGAGAGAGAAAAGTGGTTGCATAAGACTATGTATAACTACACACTGTTTTCAAATCAAATTGTTTCATTGAAATTTAAATTAACAATTAAAAACAATTTAGAATAATTAAAAATTATTAAAATAGTAAAATAACACAAGGTTACTTAATTTTCACAAAATAATCAAATTAAGTTTAAAATACTCGTTATGGCACACTAATTCACCATTTAACATTCTAATATCATTTAATTAACTTCGAGGTGTTACATACACACGTATAAATAGTGACAAGGACTAGATGAAGAAAATAATAATTTTATATAGGGAATGTTTTCCATAGAAGATTGCCATCTTAATCGCTTTAACTATGTAAGCATATATTGTATTTATGTTTGTTAAGCATCAAAATTAATATAATATATAACGTGTGTTTTAAAGTTTTTATGAAAATTTTTGTTATATAAGTTCCATATCAATATTATGTTTGTATATATTTTCTCTAGGATCGTTTTAAAAAACTACATTTTTAGCATTAAGTTGGTAGTTTTTTTTAGCATTAAATTTGTTGAAATTATATATAGTACGTATTGGTCATTGTAATGAGCTTTAATTTGTGCTACCTTTCTCTTTTTAGATATCTTTTTGAATATTGAGGCGCTTTTTGTCAAGCATTTCTAAATTCTAGATATGCTTCAAAGATTCTATGCACTACAATATCTATTAGTCCTAATGAATACAAGATCTATGCTAGGGTGTTTTGAAATTTTTAGTTTCAATTAAAATTTTTTATTATACTATAATATAAAACTTTTATATACTACTGTAATTTTAATCAAAATTAGTTCACCAATACTCCTAAACACTCTATAAACATTTAAATTGGCATTTCTTTGGTGACAATGACAAAACCAAAGTTGCTCGCAACATAAAATACCTGATCTTTTCTTACAAGCATATCAAATGATTCCCCAAAAGGTTGAATTTGAACAATAATTCCCTAAAACTCGAAAAAAAAGGACATCTCAATGTTCCACGTACTTTTATTAGGTGAAAACACCGATAATTATAACTCGTACTTTTAAAATTTATATTATAATTTAAGATTATTAACATTAACGACCCCTAAACTTTAGAATATTTTATATTTATCCTTGAACTTTAAAAATTATTATTTTGCCTTCTGAAATTTTAAACCTTCTCACTTTGCCCTTTGAACTAAAAAGCTCCTCATTTTGCCCCATAAACCTCCAATTTTCTATTTAAATAGACGAAATTAAACGTACATGATTAGCTTATGGGTCACCTGTAAAGATAAAAATGAGATTTTATCACTTTTAAGTTTGCTTCACGTTCACACTCTCACTAAACGAAAGGATTTGTTTGCACATTTTTTTCATCTTTAATTCGTAACTTATTTATTAAGTCGATATTATTTGTTGATATCTTATCATCTTTGATTCTTACTCTTCTTCTTTTTTATTCAAATTCAGATATTGATGAACAATATCGACTTATTAAATGAAAGTTACACATTAGAGTGAGAAGAAATATGTATATAAACCCTCTCTAAATGAGAGTTCAGATAAATAAATAAATAAATAAAGAAGTTCTAATTGAAAGTATAAACGTGAAAAAAAAAAACTTAGAAGTGATAAAATCTTATTACAAGTGATTCATGTGCAAATCATGTAGGCTTTATTTTGCCTATTTGAAGGAAAAATTAGAAGTTTAGAGGCATAGTGGTGATTTTTAAAATCTAGAGGCAAAATGAGAAGCTTTAAAAGTTCATGGAGTAAAAGTAAAGATTTTTAAACTTCAAAAAACAAAATAAGAGACACCTTAAAATTTAAGGATCATTGGTATAAATAACCTTATAACAGCAAAAGTTTATTTTTGTCTTGACATTATTTTCCAAAAATGAAATAATAATAGTGCAAGGGCTCATGTAAAGCTATCTATATAATTTCTGGAGAGAACCTTGTTCCGATTCCACAAAAGAATATGATCCATAGTTCATGCTCCATTATCTAAATGGAAAGTTAAAAAGCAAATTTGCATATTCGCCGCTGCTTAAGAGGTAACATTAAGATTGCTTTTGCACGTGCCACGCATGCAAAGTCTACAACGTGTTTGGCAAGTAAGGCTCTTTGGCAGTGAATTCAATTAAGTAGGTTCTAAAGAATTATTTTCAGCCGCAAAAGGGAAATAAACTTTGAGTGGACGGATGAAGTAAGCACGTGGTCTTGGCTTATCTTATGGCTATGCCAAGGTGCCAAATGGGCTGATCTTAGAGGGGTTGGATAAACAAGATAACAAGATAACATTTGGTCCATTATCAATGGAGTGAGAATCCAATTCGTCAATGGACCCAAAAAAAGAAAAAGAAAAACCGCTTCCAACATACAACCAATGAAGTGGTGCAGCGATGAGAATGTGAGTTGGTGGTGGTAGGAGTGAAGCTCAACTCATCCTTTAAGTAGAAGATTTTTGCTATAAATGAAGGGAACGGAAAACAGATTGCACCAATGACATTTTATTTTCAAGAAAATAAAAAAATTGCTTGCAACGTTATTTGTATGTAAACCATAGATATGTGCAAACGTCAGGACTATATGATGAAAGTCGTTGAAGTAGGGCCTTCTTGCCCCCTTCACAACCCCACCTTCCTCCGAATTTGAGATGATTTCATATTCTAATTGTTTTATTATTTTATTTTGGGACTTTTCAGACAAGAATTTCACCGATAGTTCACATTTTAAAACCATTAAAACTAGATAAAATCATTTTTTTGAAAATCTGATGGCTAAAATACAAATATTTGCTGGTGGATATCTTTTTGGTTCCTACCAAAAAAATTGCCATTTTTTCATTATTTGGCAAAATTTATAGTAGGACAAACATTTGTATCCTAATAGTAAGTACTATTATTTTAATCATTGGATTAACTTTTCAAGAATTTGATCTATGACTAGAAGCATTTATGTGTAGCGTATTGCAAAGTTTTATAATGGACACTTGCAATAGACCATTGAAAATTTAATCAATAGTTAAATTAATACTACTACTGGTAGGACAAAATGATTGTCCTACCATAAATTTTGTCCTACCATAAATGCATGATTGTCCTACCATAAATGCTCCCTTATTATTTTTGGTTTTTTTTCTTTTAGTCCTTCTATGATGCGAAATGCTATTAATTGGGCTTTGTTTTTTATCGTTAGATCTGATCAAAATCATATTTTGATAAATCTGATGACTAAAAACTAGATATCTATTAGTAGGTTTTCTTTTTCAATACCCATTATAGAGATCCCGCTTGCCTTTTGGTTTTTAGATTTTTTTTTCTCTGTTCCTTGTCCTAAAAAAGTGTCCCATAAAAAAGGGTCTGTGTTTTAGGTTTATTCAACTGTTATATATTTGGCTTTTGATTGCATTATATGTATACCTTATAATTAAACTTTATATACAAAATTATTCCTTTTTTTGGTCAACTTTTAATTTTAACTTAAAAATTACCCAAAAAACAAGAAAACTTAAAGAACTTAAAAAAACTTTGAACTGTGAATTTTGATCTCAAAAATGTCTACAAAGAGTTTCTCTTTGCTGTGTTTTTTTTTCTTTTCTTTTTTTTTTGAAATGTTTTAGTTATTTTCTTTTACGTAAGGATAATTTGGCTATTTTAAATATCAAAATCAATCATTGATTGATGTGAGATATAGATTTGTGTATTAAATTTAATTTAAAGGCATACATGTGATGAGATAAAAAAAACCAATGTTTAGTTTTTGAATAAACCTAAAACATATGGTAAATAGATAAATATCCAAAAAAATAAATGCAAGATATTAGAGGAAATATTTTGAAGTGCGAGTACCTACTCGATACTATCGAACCAATGAGAGACAAATGTATTATATCAAAAAAATATATAAGAAACCATAATGCGACTTTTTTATACGATAAAACATTGTTGTCGTACCAATTTTAGCAGAGCATTGCAAATTTTTAATATGAAACTTACAGATTAGACTGTTGAAAAGTTAATATAATCATTAAAATAGCAGTTCTTATCAGTAGGGCATAAATATTTGACCCACCATAAGTGCTCTTTTCTTGTTTTTGGTTTCTTCTTTTCATTTCTCTTCTTTGGATCCTTCTACAACGTAGACTCCTACTAGTATGGTTCTTTTTTTATCGTTGATTTTTGTCAAAATCATTTTTTTTAAGATTTGACAGATGAAATGATAGATACTTACTAGTAGGTTTTTTCTTTGAGTACTCGCTGTAAAAATCCATACTTTCATTGGGTTTAAGATTTCTTTTTCTTGTAAAGCACATTCCCTGTCATGAAAAACAAATGTATTCCATTGAAGGAAAAAATAAAAAATAAAAAACAAATGTGGGATATTGGAGGAAATATTTAAAGTGTGAGCACTTATTCAATGTTATCGAAACAATAAGAGACAAATATATCCTATTGATAAAATAAGAAAAATACCCAAAAGCATACCTTGTGTTTTGCTTAAATACTGCTTTTGCCTATCTTATTATGCAAATGTTTAAAACACCCTCTTTGTTTTTACTCATACTCAAAATACTCCCTAGAACAATTAAACTTTTAAAAAAACTAAGGTTACCCACCCAACTTTTACTAGATATCATTTAAAACATTATTAACCAAAATACTAAATAAAATCAATCTTAAAAAAATAAAAGCACTAAAAATAATTAAAGTATTTGCTTAATTGAAATATATATTTGAACATCTTAAATTGTTTTTTATTTTATTTTATCTCTTATTTAATTGATACTCAAAATAACATTTTCATATTTAATTGGGAAGAGAGATCTTGAAATTATTAAAATTTAATTACTTCATGTGGTATTTTGAGAGTGATCTTATAAATACAGGGTGTGTTTTAGGCGTTTAAATAATAAAAGGGACACAAATTGTATTTTGGAAAAAGACATGGTGTATATTGGATATTTTGCCCATAATATATATAAGAAACCATGATAGAAGTTTTCTTGTGCTAGAAAAATTGCATTTTTTTATAATATTATGTTAGAAAAATATTGTAGCATAATGAATAGAAACTAAAATAATATTATTAATCAAACAGAAATGACAATAACAATATTACTAGAAAGAGAATAACAACAAATTATATATATAGTTTGAAACCATAAAATCATCGAGGCACATAAAATAATATGATTAATAAAACAGAAATAACAATAACAATATTACTGGAAAAAGAATAACAACAAATAAAATATAAAGTTTGAAACCATAAAATCATCGAGGCACGTCAAAGCTACTCCTGGAACGAACTGAATTTGCCTGAACTCTAGTACACTTGAAGCCTAAAGACTCTAGATAGAATTTTTGTAAGTAGCGATGACTTTGAATTTTGGTGTTTTTAATAGCAAAATGGGGGTATCTTATATAGGGTCAAGAGGAGACTATGGTTTTACTCTCTTTCTAATTTAGAACAAGAGAATTTTTCACTTTAGCTTTGAAATCTCACAAGTATATGTGTGCACTTTGGGTGTCAATTTCTCATTCACCCATTCACCATTTTGAGCATATAAATATACCTTTTCGATCTTCATGTAAGGAAGAACAAGTTTTGCCTTGACTCATCATTTATGCATAGTGGGTCCCACTCACAATTGAGTCTAAAAATGGTACTTTAACATGCTTTTTCTAAACCATTTTCTAACATTCTCCCACATGAATGAAAATTGGCAGAGGTAGCATAAAAAACAACAAAGTTGGACCCTGGTGATAGCGTTCAACAGCCAGACCTTGCATAGGATAGGTAGGTGTCACTATTTGAACCTTTCCTTGTGAAAATATATTTACTTTATTGGCTAATCAATAGATGCAATGTCCTTGAATTATTTCACGTTTGTATAAACAATCATATACCTCACATAGGAATTGTTCCTAACACAATTTAGTCCTCACTGCTATGTTCATTTTGGTCATGAACATCTTCTTGGTTTTGAAAGAGTTTCTAAAGAATTAAGCCCTAAACAATTCTCCTTTGAAGTGACCCACTTCTCTCTCACATAGGTGATTTCTTATCTAAGAGTAACCTGTATTATTCCGCTTGGAATTTTGATTCTGACACCTAAGAATCATTAAAAACATAACTTAATCTTATCCTTACGAGTATCACTTTTTTCATCATAGCAATGGAAAATGAGGATAACCCCCACAGTGATATCACAAAGTCTTTACAACTAGGTTGTCCTTTTGAACCTAGATCTTAGGATCTTTAGTTAATTAGATTGGGCTTTTATTATATCGACTAATTATTTATTGGGCTTTAGTTCTATTTTTTTCGATGATTTTTCAACCAACTCTCTATTTAACCTTTTGGTTAGCAAATCCGTAATATTGTCCTATGACATCACATAGTCAAAAGAGATAACTCTAGTTAAGAGTAGTTGTCTAATGGTATTATGTCTATGCCGTATGTGTCTAGACTTACCATTGTGCATGTTGCTCTATGTCCTTTCTAGTCGTAGATTTGAATCTCACAATGTATACTTATTGTTGGCATAGGCTTCGGCCATCTTGGAAAAATGGCGCAGCAATTCTATCTCTTTACCACATTTATCTAAGGTTATAAACTTACTCTATCGTGGATCTGACTATAACAATCAACTTGGAGGATTTCCATAATATAACTGCACCTCCCAATATGAACACACATCTACTGGTTAATTTTAGTCTTTCATATTAAATATCCAATTTGCATCACTATATCCTTCTAGCCAGCAAGATATTTGGTATAATGCAGCCCATAACTACGAGTATACCGTAAGTACGTCAATACTCTTACTATTGCTTTCCAATGGTCAGCTCATAGATTACTCGTGTATCTACTTAATCTACTCATAATGTAGGATATGTCTAGTCTTGTACAACTCATTAAGTACATCAGACTTCCTATAACTCTAGAGTACTTTACTTGAGAGACATTCTCACATTTGTTTTTGCACAAATGTAGACTTGTGTCTATCAATGTTCTTTCTAGCTATGCTAGAATCATCCTTGTTGAATTTCTCAAAAATCTTGTCTATATAGTACGATTGACTTAGAATAAGTCTATCTGATGTTCTTCAAGTTTTAATTCGAAATATCACATTGGCTGGTCCTATATCTTTCATGTCAAACCTTAATTCCAACATATCCTTGGTAGATTTAATGATTTTATCATTACTATCAACAATGAGCATGTCATCCATATAAAGACACAAAATGACATAACCATTTTCTGTGTCCTTGACATAAACATATTTGTCACACTCATTGGCATAGCATTATCAAATTTTTCGTGCCATTATTTCAGTGCTTGCTTTAAGCCATACAATGACTTTACTAATTTACAGGCTTTCTTTTCTTGTCCTGGAGTAGAGAAACTTTTAGGTTGCTCCATGTAAATTTCTTCGTCTAAATCTCCAGTTGGAAAGGATGTTTTCACATCCATTTGATGAATTTCTAGATTTCACAAAGCAACGATTATGATTATCATCCTTATAGCTGTTATTCTTGTCACTGGAGAATACGTATCAAAATAATCAAGACCTTCTTGTTGCCTGTATCATTTGATCACAAGTCTGGCTTTAAACTTATCAATCAATCTATCTACTTTTATTTTCTTCTTGAAAATCCATTTTTAAGCTAACGGTTTATAGATTAGAGGAAGATCCATTAGTTCATAAGTATGATTTTGCAAAATAGAATCAATTTTACCTTTAATAGCGTTTTTCCACCGAAGGCCTTTCAAAGAATTCACATCTTCTTTAAAGCTTTGAGGTTCACCTTCTAGCAAATAGGTTTGAAATATTGGACTAAAAGATTTTTCTATCCTTGCTCTGTTACTGCGTTTTGCTTCATCCTCAACGTCCAATTCTTACTCATGGTCCTGACTATCTTCATTTATAGTTTCATATGTTCGTTTAGATGAACTTGATTCCTCTTTGGACTAATACAGAAATACATGTTCAAAGAATGTTGCATTTCTCAATTCTATTATCGTGTTTCTATATATGTTTAGGATTTTTGACTCGTGTATCAGAAACAGATAAGCACTACTATTATGTGCATTGTCTATGAAAATGCAGTCAATAATTTTTGGACCTATTTTTACCTTCTTTGATGTACGTATAGACACTTTGGCAAGAGACTCCCACATTTGTAAGTATTTTGTAGGAAGGTTGTCTTCCTTTCTATAGTTTATATTGGGGTCTTATCTAATTTCCTTCAGGGCATCTTATTTAAAAGGTAATTAGCCAACGAAATAGCTTGCCTTCCATATGTTCTAAGGCAACCCATAACTTATCAAGATTGCATTCATCATATCCTTCAAGATACGATTCTTTCATTCAGCTACTTCATTTAATTGAGGTAAATAAGGTGGCCTGACCTCAAGAACAATTCCATGTTGGACACATAATTCATCAAAAGGTGCTTTACACTCATGATCTCGATCACTTCTCACCACCTTAACTTTCTTGTTGAATTGAATCTCAACTACTTGTTCATAAAGAGCAAATTCTCTATAGTTTTATCTTTGCTTTTTAGCAAATACACATAATAGTATTTAATGTTATCATAAAAAAAAGTAATAAAATACTTATTGCTACCCTTTATTTGTGCTAATTTTGTATCACATATATCACTACGAATCAAATCAAGGGGTTTGATGTTCCTTTCAATCCTTTAAAATGATGACCTTGTCATTTTAGCCTTTAACAAGTCTCACACTTGTGTTTGAAATCTATTTGAAAAATGGGAATAAGATTTAAGTTAATTAATCTGTATAAAGAATTGTAATTAACATGTCCTAGTCAACCATGCCACAAATTGGAAGACTTAAGCAAGTAAGCAATAGAATTACTAGCTTTATTCATATATTTGGATTTTACAAGAATAGAATTTAAGTTAATTAATCTACATAAAAAATTGTAATTAACATGTCCTAGTCAGCCATGCCACAAATTGGAAGACTCGAGCAAGTAAGCAGAAGATTTACTAGCTTTATTCATATATTTGGATTTTATAGTCATTACATTGAGCTTAAAAGGCCCCTCAGATACATAACCTTTCCCAACAAACATCCTACTTTTGCTCAAAATGATCTTATTTGACTCAAAAACTATACTAAAAACCATGCTTATTCAGCAATGAACTAGACACCAAGTTCTTTCAGATTTCTGTCACATACAACATATTGTTTAGAGTTAGGTCATCTTGAAGATCATCTTACCTTGGCCCTAGATCTTAGACATTGTAGAGTTTCCCATGAATAGCTTCTCCTCGTTCTCAATTGGTCCGAAGAAAGTGAACAAACCTTTGTCTGAGTAGACATGCCAAGTTGTACCATTGTCAATCCACCATTCCCTTGGGTTAGACCTGACCATGTTCCCTTCAGGGACTACTACAAGAAGACTAACATCAAAAATCTCTTGCGTAATGTTATCAACCATATTAGCCTCTTTGTTCTTCTTTTTCTTTGGCAACTTGTAATCCACCGATTTATGACCCATCTTGTGACAGTTGTAGCATTTTTCTTGGAATTTTTGCTTCTTAGATATACCTCTTTTTGGTCCAAGCTTGGACCCATTGCCTGGCTTGTTCTTCTTGGACTTGGAACATGGATCATGCTCTACCACATTCACCTAATGCGCATGAGATAGGCCTTTCTTTTTGAAACCTTTGTTCTTTTCTTTAAAAGTCTGACAATCGAGTCTTTAATGCTTATCTCCTTATGCTTATGTTTCAGGTAGTTTTTGAAGTTGTGCTATGCAGGAGGCGACTTCTTTATAATGGTAGCCACTTAGAAAGGCTCACTTGCAATCATCTTCTATGCATGAATCTCATGCAAGATGACTTGAATTTCTTGAACTTGACTACCGGCTTGGAGACCACATTTTATAATTTAGAAACCAACCATGAGAAATTTCTTTGCTCTAGCATCCTCAGTCTTATATTTATGGTCTAAAAACTCCCACAATTCTTTAATCATTTTCTTCGTAATGTACACATTGTATAGTGAATTAGCTAAACTGTTCATTAAATAGTTCTGACAAAGGAAATCCAAATGCTTTTATGCATCAATTGCATATTTGACTTAAGCATTGCGCTCATTATCATTTCATTTCGAAGCATCCTCCATAAAAAACCTTGTAAGGTTTAAGTTGATCAGATAAAACAGCATTTTTTGTTGCCACCTTTTGAAATTCACTCCATCGAATTTCTCCGGTATCTCCCCATAATTAACTAGAACTGAAATCGGAATGATAGGAGTAAGCATTTGTGCCACAGTTGTGTTTGGCAGTCATATTGTCAACAAAATTTTAATTCAAGCCAAATTTCATTTTTGAAAATTCAAATTCCAAATCCAAGTTTTAGAATTAAGTCTTAAATGGGCAACAACAATTTGTCAATTAAATGGTTTTCCAGTAGTAATTGACAACACCAGCGTGGTCATTACGAATTGTAAATATTAAGAAGGTTCCACGAAAGATTGATAGGACAAGGCCTCCTTAAATATTAACGTCCTTAGACAGAACAACATTCTAAAATAAAAGAGAGTATCTCCTAGGCCAGAAACTAGTCTTTTAGGCGTAGCTTCCCTAGATTCGTACTTAACCACACAACTGCTTAAATTTTCCCAACACTAATTTGCAAAACATTTTTATAAGGCAAAACTTGATTTTGCAAAAAGGTTTTTTCTTCTATTCGTAAGTAGCGACAATATAATAATAATAAAATCATAATCGAATCAAATAAATTACGACATTAAGCAAAAAGCTCAAAATACTCAACATTCAGCCAAACGATAATATTATATAAAATATTAAACCAAATATTTAAAATTAATATATAATGCAAAATTTCTGAACAGATATATATATATATATATATATATATATATATATATATAGTAATCAATCAATATAAAAAACCAAATTGTTAACATGCTATGAACGTTAACTAGCAAATACGCAAACACCAAGGCGCAAACTAAATTTGTCCGAACACGGAAGACTCTGAATTTTGGTATTTCAAATAGTAGAATAGGTATCCCTTATATAAGGTTTAGAGGAGACCAAGATTTTACTCTCCTTCCGATGTGGTATAAGAGAATTTTCCACTTTATATTTAAAATTTCACATGTGTACATATGCACTTTAGGTGTCAATTTTCATTCACCTATTCACTATTTTGAGCATACGATTATACTTTTTTGATCTCTACGTAAAGAAGAACAAGTTTCCGCTTACTTCAACATGCTTTTTTTAAGTCATTTTCCAACACTTACATCACACATTACCGTTGGCGGTTGGGCAACGTGATAGTGCAATGTTGAGTTATGCATCTACGTGTTAAGATACTTGTTCAAAAATGATATGCATCCACTTGTTAAGATACTTATTCAAAAATGACAGCAAGCAAGTCCCAATTTTTACACAACTACACAATTATATGACAATTACATCGCAATCTTCAAAAAAAGATGATAGTCAACTATCACTTATGGATCCGCATTTAACCGCAAATTACAAAAAAGAATGGTTGAAAGAAAAATTAAAAAAAAAAAAGGCAAAAACATGTAGACCTAAAAAATACAGTAGGCTTACGCGCGGCCCAACGGGGCCTAGCAATCTCGGAAAAATAACCACGAGAGGTTCTCATAGGTGGAGCCTTGTCAATTACTAGTTCTCCTTGGGGCTATTAAGAAACAGATAAACGAGAAAGAAAGATAGAAGAGAGAAACGAAATTTATTTCTCTTATGTTGTAATAAATTGCCCTAACAAAATCTTTTAAACAGTTACTATATGTGTGAGTGAAACATTAACTGCTCTAACAAACCATCAGTTAACAAATAGTAAACTGACAGGTTTCCAACTACTTGACTAACTCTAACTACCAGCTACACTAATATTCCTAACCCTCCCCCTCAAAGTCAGAATGGAGAGATTCTCTACTCTGAGTTTCTGTCGAAAAGAATTGAACTGTGAACTTGGAACAGACTTGGTCAGTATGTCAGCTAGTTGGTCTTATGCAGGAACATGTCGTATATCAATTGTTTTCCTTAAAATTTTCTCTCGAACAAAATAAGGTCTAGCTCAATGTGTTTGGTCCTAGCGTGCAACACTGGATTGGCAGCTAACGAAACGGTGCTGAAACTATCACACCATAGAACTTAAAGATGCTTCTGCTCAACCGTCAATTCTCCAAGCAAAGATTGCAACCAGGTTATTTCTGCTACTAAACTAGCCAAATTCCTATACCTCGCTTCAGTACTAGATCTGGAGACTTTTGTTACTTTTAAGAGAGGCAGGAGATCAGATTTGAACCAAGAAAAATACAAAAACTAGAAGTTGATCTGCGATCATTAGGATGTGATGCCCAATCAGCATATGAAAATCCCACAAGATCCAAATGAGAAGATCTCTCTAGGTGGAGGCCATAATCAAGTGTTCCCTTTAGATACCCAAGGATTCTTTTCACAGCTTGTCAGAGTTCAGTTTTAGGATTTTACATAAACTGAGACACTTTATTTACACTATAAGAAAGCTCTGTTCTGATAATGGTCACGACGGCGAGGCTCCAACCACTCTCCAATAGAGTTGAGCCTTGTCCATGAATTCCCCTCCTTGTGCTAAGAGTTTTGGACCACTAACCATTGGTGTTGGACTGCCTTTTGAGTGCCACATCTTAGCTTTCAGTAGTAAATCTGAAACATACTTAGGTTGTGATAAATGCATTCCCTCATTAGTGTTTTTAACATGAATACTAGAAAAATGATCCACTTCTCCTAGATCTTTGAGAGCATATGCTTTGTGTAGACCTGCAACAAGCTGAGAAACCTGTAAAGAATCATCACTCGTGCTGAGTGTGTCATCTACAAACACAGGATGAGTAAAGTTGAAGTAGATGTGATTTTGACAAACAGAGAATGGTCTGACTTTGCTGAGAGAAGTCCAACTGTAATAAAGCCCCATGTAACTTATCAAACTAGGATCGAGGAGCTTGTTTCAAGTCATATATAGCTTTACGAAGCTTGCAAAAAAAATTAGAATTCTTAGAGTCAACAAAGCCTTGAGGTTGGTCCATGAATACCCCTTTCTGTAACTAACCATTTAGAAAAATATTATTGACGTCAAATTGCCTGATGTTCCAACTCTTAGCTAATGCCAAGGTACGCACTACCCAAACTGTAACAGGTTTGAGAATAGGACTAAAAGTGTAATACTCGAGAAATTCTTGGTACATAAAATAAGAAATATTTAAAAATTAGTATGAGCGATAAATTTACAAATTTTTATAAGCTAAATTTTAAGCTAAAAATTTTGTGAATGATTTAAAGAGCAATTTTAGCATCACAAGGATTATTGTTTAAAATAGATTTTTTGTGACAAAATTGATAGAAGTAAATATGAAATTTATAATATTAAAAAATACCAGAGTCTTAATCAAAGTATAAATTATATGAAAATGTGAGCTAAATGATGAGCAAGAGGAAAATAAGCAAATTTAATTGTTACAGAATGTATTGCAACAAATTAAAGAGATGGAAATATAGTAAAAAAAATATTGTATGAAAAATATATATGGAAATTATAGAGTATAGGAATTAATACAAAGTTGTATAGTATAAGAAATATATAGTATGGAAACCATGCAGTATAAGGATTATATTGCATAAAGTTAAACAGTGTAAGGATTATACTGCATAAAGGATATGGATAAGCAGAGAATACTGTAGAAGCTTGTAACAGTATAGGAATTTACTAGCAGTATAAGAAAAATATACTGAAATTATAAGAAAAATATACTGATAGTATAAGAAAAATACAACATAGTGTAAATTTGGATTGTTAAAAAGTAAAGTGGGGCCTATTTGGTGACATCCTAACGATGGAAAAACTTACACATCTTCCCCTTGTAAAATCGGTGGTGACAAGTTGGTGTGGAGCCAAAATTCCAAAGTTCTTTTATTTTAATCCCTAACATTGATTCAATAAATACCTAAAGATATTTTTGAAATAAAAGTTTGCTAACTTCATGAAAATTTCACCCATTTTCTCCATAAAAAACCAGCAGCCCTCGTCCCACTTTCCCTTAAAGATTTTGTTGGAAACAACCTCTAATCCATCCTTGAAGCAAAATTAGGCACTCTAGTTCAAGGAAAAATAATTTTGGAGGTAAAATACCCAAGCTTTGTTCTACGAGTTTTAGTGTTTTAACCTTTTTTTAGTAGGATTTTTATGGGTTATGTCACGTTTGTTGTCAAGGATCTTACAAGGTTTTTTTAGCATCAAAGAGAAGGAACAAAACCCTTGGAATTACTTGGGTAAAATTTTAAACTGTAGACATGAAAGTTTATTTTTTTAAGTATACATATCATGTGTTTACTTAAAAACACTATGGCATGATAATACTATGTGTTATGTTGGTTGGTTGAAAACTAAGGTTTTCATGCTAACAAGAGAAAGATTGTAAAACTTTGTCAAAGGACAATACGAAATTATTTTTCGAACAAAACACAAGATATATAGGAATCCCCAAGATGGAAAATTTTCGTGAAGAAAGTTTCATCAAATACCAATCAAAACAAGCTAAAAACTCTAATTTCGCTTCTGGCCGTACTAAAAATGGACCAAAACTCCACAAATATAAATGATTTTAAGAAAAGTTAAGATATGAAAATTGTATATCTCATTAAAATTGCAAACCTTTATGAGCGGTTTAAGAAAGTTTTGCGCATATTTTAAGTTATGAGTTTTACGAAATATAGTCATAAAATTTCAAAACGGTAAAATGAGGAAAATGTTTTGAAATTGTTTGAATTTGACCAATTGTGAACAACCAAGCACAATGGTATTAAATGGTCATTTTTTATGCCAAGAGCATAAATGTCAAGAATTTGCTTTTCGTGCTAAAATCGTAAAACTATATGAAATTGGATTTTTTATTGTATAAAGCTGGTTTTCTTCTTCAATTTTAAGGTGAAGGACCAAAACAACCAAAAAGGGAAAATTTATGAAGTAATTTGCTAAAATTAAAAGTTTAGAGACTAAAATGACACAAGTATTATTGTTAATAATCCAAGGAAAAAATAATTTTCTTTTTAAAGGTGTTCATAAAATCTGTGAATACATGAGATTCATCTAATCTAATCTAATCCAAAAGTTTTGGATTGGGTTGAGAAAAGTTTTGGATGGATCCCGGATTGAGAAAATCTCAATATGAAGGTTTTGGATTAGATTACGGATTGAGGAATTCTCAATCCCGTTAATCCGAAAACCCGTATATATTTATATATTTTATAATTTTAATAATATAAATTTAAATAAGACTTTTTCTTTTCTAAAAGAACTTTTCCAACATTTTTTTACTAGATAATTATTATCATGTTGTGTTTAAAATGCCCTGCCCAAGTTAGAAATAGGAAACCCTAAGAGAAGTAATTAAAGTTGAAATGCTTTTAAGTTTTAAGTGTTGTTGATGAATGAACAATATGTTTTCTTATTTAAGAAGACTTGATTTTAAGTTTTATTGAAACTAGTTTGTTTTAATGATTAGTTTTGATAAATTTAACTTATTAAGCTATTTTAGATTGTAGATTATTTATTTTACATTTTGATATTAAAAAATTAACGTTCAATATTCTTATTTAAAAAGATGATAGCTTAATCCGCAAATTCGAGATTTAATCCGAAGGTTTTAGACCAGATCGCGGATTGAGAATTTTTTAATCCGAAGATTTTGGATAAGATTATGGATTAAGATTTTTTTCAATTCAAAGGTTTTGAATTAGATTACACTTTGACTTTAAATCCATGAAATCTAATACGTGAACACCCCTACTTCCTTTTACATTGTTACTCGGTGATCTCAAAGTGAAATTAACCAAAAAAGAAAAAAAAAAGAAAAAAGAAAAAAAGAAATGGTCTTTCAAGGGTACACATATTGAATTTACTGGTTGAAAAAATAGATGGAGTTCTACTTTTTCCGTTTAAACCAGAGAAACTGTGAAAAAGAGAAAACTAAATAAATAAACAAACATCTAAACAAGATTTCTAACGTCTTCTTCTCCCTTCCTTGATGACCACCCCAAAAGAGCAGCGTCCTCGTCGTACAGACTGGCGATCACTCCGTCGTCGTCATCGAGTTCCAATACAGCTACTTCGTGACCCCGAAGGTGAAGTAGTAGTTGCCTTCTTAGTGATTTACGAGCCGATCTCTCTCAAATATAAATATAATTGCCTTCCAAAATCTATATGTTCATTTGTGTTGCTTTCCTTGTGTTTCGTGTCTGGTCTCTCTTTTTCTCTCATAAGAGTGAAGAGTCGCTTGTCTTCAACTGAGGGGCATTCTTGGTTTGGATGTTGGCTGTTCTTACACGTCACATGCACGCTAACTGTTGGCAATGAATGTCTGGGAAATTGTTTAGTCTAGTTTGGCGTGTGAAATCGTAAAATCATAAAGCTTTTGCTGAGAGCGCAAGTTTCTTGCAAAGTCTGGTCTGAATTCTGACTTTTGGTGACATGGGTCATTCTTCAATTGATTCATCTTCATATTAAGCAATGTTCTGTTTGTACATATACGATTGGTTGATCGAAAATCACATGCTTAGAACCCAAAATTTATTTTTGGTTAACATTAAGGAAGTACAAGACAAAGCGTGCTGTTGTTCATCTATGGAATGGGACAGTAATGGCGACAATTGAAGCAAAATGCATTCAACTTTGCAGAGATATTCCTTTTGACACGATATGCAACCTTAAGGACTTTAATACGTTAATTCTATTAGATTTTATTAGTTTTTGTTCAACTAAGAGAATGAATTGAATCCTGTCAAATGCTAATATTTCACCTTCGAATTGCTCCTATTTATCCTATGAGTTTCATTTTTCTCCGGAAACTATTCCAGGAGAAGTTTGATTCCGTTCTTTTTGGATATTGATTGGTCATTGTTTAGATAATGACATTTTATTGATCATATAGCTTATCTCTACTTTGATAAAATGTTGTGGAAATTTGTGATGCTGCAGGCTGCCGCCAGCGGGAGTTTTGGTTTCAATAAGATGCATATTTGGGGGACTTGTGATTTTGGGATAGAAAGAAGCACCAAGAATGGAAGATTCATATTCTGTCAGTAGCCCCAGAAGAATCCTCGGTTTGTCCAAGATGAGGCGGGCAAATGTGTCCTTCCAAGATTATCTTGATTTTGGTTGTTTGTTCTTGTTCTTTAATTGTTTGAGGCATCTTTCATTCAAAGAAAAAAAAAATGGAGACAACTTCTGGATATGGGCTGATAGATCTGGAAATATTTGAACTACCGATCGTTCTCTGGTACACAATTCTCTTAAGTTTTATGTGCATAATGTTAATAATGTTTAAAAGCATGATCTATAACTTGCATTTTATCTCTCGACAGGTATTGGGCATTGGCAGTGCCAACTTATGCCATGGTGACTATGGTATTGGCATTGGGGTTCTACGTTGGCCTCAGCTTCGTGACCACCCCTCCCCCTACTTCCTTGAACACTATATTTGGTTAACCTCAGATCCTTATTCCAGAATTTCGTTTTACGTTCGAGATGTCAGAAAAAATCTTCTGGTTTTTATTTCTGTACTTGGTTCATATCTCTTTGATAATTCAGGCTTGTGTTTGTTGTTTAATCCTTCTTTTCACGTCCTTACAAAACAATCACATACACCCATTTTTCTTCTCTTCTGCAGATGAATTCAGTAGAGAACCCCTCAACTTTCAAGATTTCCATGGAGGGAGATGATCGGCCTATCAAACCCATTTCTGATATTGGCATTGACAGAATCAATCATCTCATGTTTAAATATGTCAAATCAACACGACCCTAACTTTGATAACAGCTCATCTGTATTAGTATTTTTTGTTTTTAAAGAAGAATGGTAAGATTAACTTGGAACTGATTGAGAAATTTTAATAGGTCCCTAGGGAACACATCTTTGTATTTGTGTATAATACATACCAAGAAATTTACAAGCAGAGGAAAACAAAATTTTGTCTTTTGATTCCTCAATGGCTCAATGAAAACAGGGAATTGCGAGGAATGGTAATGATAAGAACCAAGATCTAGAGGAAACAAACAGATATTGTATTGATAAATCTAGTAAAGAATTGAAGAAGAAATACATATAGGCACAAGCTTTCGACAGGCTCAGTTCTCTCCCATTGAGACTCAAGTCTCATTTAACCCACCAATTGCCTACTCTCCTTTTCTCTAACGCTTTTATTCAAATTGTCTTATCTGACATCACGTATACTAACCAATAACAGAATTTGCCTCCATATTAACAAACACAATAACAACTAACAATCCACGTAACTACGAGAACCTATCAAATGGAAATGGTTTTCTTGTTCTCACACGGAACTCAATATTAGATAAAATAGTTTCATGGGAGTGTCCAAATTTTATGCTGAATGTATATGATTATCTCAAAAAATGAGAAAACGAAAATGTATAAATAAACCAGACCCGTTATTTTTTGGAAAACTGGATTCATTCCTGTCAAATCAGTTACCAAAATCTTCCTCCTGTACATTTTGTCAAATTTGCCACAAAAAAACTCAAATCAGATTGAAAAATGTACAAGTTCAAATCAGATTGAGCCAATCTTCAGTTAACCTCCTCTTAAATCTCTTCAACCTCTTCCCTCCTATGTATGAGTTTGCCCAATTACATGTCAACAACGAACTGTATATACTCTCAAGATGGCAATTCTCGAACTGGTTCAAATCTGCATGCTGTAGAGGTATTGGTTCCTTGTAAGATAATGAATTTTACCTTGTTCATCTTCCTTTCTGATGTCGCATTCGTATGCATGTAGTCAAAGTATATCTCTCAAGCCAAAACTTCGCCGACTTCTTGGTCACTTTTTTGAGCTTGGATCCTGGCCATCTGAGAACTAAGCAGCTCTTGCACTCTATTTTTTAACAGCAGAGCATGAAAAATCAATTTATGAACTAGGAAGTTATCGGCATATATAGAAGATACTTGAAAGCTTGTAATTGATTATATGTTTGAACAGCGAAGTATGTGTTATTGAAAAATGATGTACATGGTTTTAAAACAAGAAACATTAGACAAAAGCATAAGATAAACTGGAAAGAAACTTTAAAAGAATTAGTGAAAGAATGGGGCGGAATTATAGATAACCTCCATGAATTTTAAGACCTGGAAGAAGAAGAAGAAGCAGATAAATCAATGCAAGGATGATATTTTGAAATTTGTTCTTTTGTTCGTTCGTATTTATTTATTCATTCATTCATTCATTTTTTAATGAAAAATAGCCATTCAAACTCAAAAGAATGAAACCAAAATATGCAAAGCTTACAGAAAAGGTTTCCTCCTTCAGCCCTACTTCGTTTTTGACTGAAACGTGTAAGGCCCCATCAGGTCCTGATTTTTGGTACCTTGACAGCTCGGGATCATTATCATTGGCATCTTCTGTTATAAAAAGCACAGGAGAATCTTGCAATAGAACACATTTGGATACAACATCGAGCCACAGATGTCCAGAGAACCTCTCTTTTATTTCTTTGTATATGATGAACTGCATACAAAAGGAGTACCCCGTTAAGTGAGATTAAAGGGGAAAAAAAAAAAAATAACATTGTTGAAGGCAGAGTCTTCTTTATGGGTGAATCCTACAAGATACAAGCTACTGTACTTTATATGTACATTTATGGAGAGAAACAAAAAGCATTCTACAAACAATTCACACAACTATCAAGACCCTGAACTGTTGCTGCAATCTCCAAATTCTCTCTTTCAATCATAAGTGATGGAATATGTGTGGAAATATTCAGTAGTTTCATCCCATATCGGATAATGGAGACAGTACCTGATCAGACGAAGAAGTCCTGCATTCTCCAAAAAGATCATC
Source organism: Artocarpus hirsutus (assembly GCA_946598075.1). NCBI lineage: Eukaryota > Viridiplantae > Streptophyta > Magnoliopsida > Rosales > Moraceae > Artocarpus > Artocarpus hirsutus. The sequence continues at coordinate 31,402 of CAMOHE010050594.1, read as the reverse complement.
AACGTAAAGTACCGCAGTTGGCAGATGAGAGAGAACAGCAAGCGTTAACTTCTTCTCCAGATTGTTCCTGTCCTCTGGAGATTGAAACAAACGAAAAATGTGATAAATGATCAGTAAAGAGGAGAAAAAATTTGCATGAAAGACAACCATGTTGTATTAGGAGCCAAAGATAATCTTATAAATTTGGTCTTAATTTGGTTGTTAATTTATGTGTACCCTTAAGACTATTTTGACATGAAGAGTACTAGCAGCATGCTCCTTCTCACTCTCTTTTACACTCTCTACATTTATTGTCTAACATGTGGAATTCAATAACGCAATGAATTATTATTTAAACAGAAAATAGGACAGTGGAGTCCACATGTAAAACAATAAGAGAGTACATAAGAGTGAGAAAGAAAATGTTGCTAGCACTCGTATTTAAAAATTAATCAAAACACCAAAAGCCTCTGAGCAAAAACATTTTTGCATGTCTTATCATCGCACCTCTTTAACAGACCAGGAGTATCTGTCACCTGCGGTCAACTTCTGAATTAGCCATAGCTGTAGTGGTAAGCCAGTAAAATTTGCAACTTACATAAGGGATAAAACTTTTAACCTGAAAATTCTGATAGTTTGAAACGATATGACCCATTAGTATTCCTCTGGTTGTAAAAGGGTAGTTGCATATCTAATCAAAATAATAATAAAACAAATTATCAATTTATTATATGGGAAAAAGCAAAACCTTTCATGTGAAGGTCTGTAAAATTTGCGTACCTCAGGCTTCCCTGTAGAGTACACGAACCAGAGATGACCTTCCCACATTTGGAGCTCCAAAAAGACTGTTGGTGTTTTGAGATCAACCACTGGCATTGCCTGCAAGGTCTGTGAATATTATTGTTTTTTGGAGATCCGATACCAGGAAAAAGAAAGGATCAAAATAAAATGTATTTATAACCTAGTATGAGAGGTTGCAATATTAGTTTAGCAGTATTCCACACCTGCCTCCAACGTTGAGATCTAGAGATCTAATCCCTGCAACCATAGGTTATAAAACAATAAAAAAAAAGAAAAATTAAAAAACTAGGATGATATGGGAAAACTGCATCAAGATAGAAGGCTGAAAATAATATAATTGATATTATAGGCTCTAAGTTGCATGAGTAACAAAGATGCCACTACTTTACCCCAGAAGCACATAGGGCCAACAATTTAAAAGCGAGGATAACTCAGGCAAAGAAGACAAAAAAAAAAAAAAAAGGATTTGTTTTGTAATTGCAAAAGATAAGTCAACCGAAAAATACCTTGGCGATGTTTAACAAATCATCAACTGCTTTCCCACCATGATTAAATATCTCTTCGACTTTCTTCATACCCTCCAGATAAAAAGGGCAAATATTTAGATAACTTCACAGCTCTGAAAAGACATCTTAGGAAAGATAAAACGGACCTCACTTAGTCGTTCCTCTGCTTCTTGCTTAGATAATGACTGCACAATTCATACAGAAGACTGTTAATATATCATGTGTTCAACAATAAAAGGTAATGTAATCTCTATCGAGTATTGACCAACTTTAAATATGTGTTCTCAAGATGGAAGAAACCGAAAAGAACAAGATCGTACATAAACATAAACAAAATTAAAAGGGTTCTAATAATATAGAGATCTAGCAGACTTCATAAAGCAAATGTGCAGTCTTCAACATTCTCTGCATAATTTTTTATAATAAATGAAAAACTACTTTTTGGTGGCTTAGATGATCGAAAATCCAATTTGTTCTAGGCAGGTCAAATGATCAAAGTGTTGGTTAATAATACTTGTATTGCACTGTGACTAGGTCTCAATGGCCCAGCCTTCCAAAAGAAGCTGAGTTTAGTGAGCAAGCTTCAGAGCTACTTAGGCTAAGAAACAAACAATCTCGATCAAAAGGGCTGATTCTTTGTGAAAATGTGCAGTTTTTCCAGCTCTGTTTTAGGTTACTTGGGTGTAAAGAAATAATACTTTTTGAACGTAGAGTTTGTCTTTCAGACTGTGAACTTTACAGAAGTCTATGCATGGAGATTCGCTTTCGGACTCTGAATTTTTTGGCTTCTTTATTGGTAACTACACCACGCAACTTTTAAAGATTGTGTTGTTTCCTTAATCCTTTTATGTAACAAAAGGTGTGGCATTATCTTTGATTCACTCAGTTGCTTTCGTCTTTTTGTTTTGTGAATGTCTTTTTTATCTTTTTCTACCTTTTGTGTAGCCTTTAACATATTCTTATCCCTCCCATCGAATAAATAAATAAATATTCATAACCATAAAAGCTTCTCACTAGTGTCACAGATATCAAATTCTAAGTTCCTTTTTCCCCAAAAGAATTTTTCAAACATCAACAGTTCTCACACCTTACCACTTGCCAAAGAAGAAAAGAAAATCATCAGATAATGTGTGATATGGGCCATCAAAGCACACATGAATTAAGGTCAATGATCAGAACACAACCAAAATTAAAGCCAGAAAATAAAGTACGAAGCAGCTAATGAATCTAACCTTAGCACAGAGTGAAGCATGTTCTTTCCGACAGATACCACCTTCTTCCTCAGAGAATCTACTTTGCCCAACATCTGCAAACCACGTATTATTCAAGCATTAATAGCCACAACACTCTTTAACATTAACTACTTATGGAAATGTCTCAAGTGTTGCAAATGAAAACTTAATTAAATCCGTCATGATGTATGATAATAAAATCTTGGATGGCTAACTTAAAAATATCCATTGAAAAACGAAGCAGTTGTACTCGTATAATTGTGTCAGTAAAACACGAATTATCAAGATTTAACATTACTTGTACATAATTTTTGTCATATTCTATTACTGGACATTACAATAAATTCGGTCTGATTATAATGTCAATGATCTATATGAATTGCATTTTAAACATAGGTTAATTTTGTTTATCTCTTCATAATTTCCATCCCCAAAAGTCAATTCAACAAGAGATCGCTTATAAGGATGAAGATTACTTTTCTTTGGAAAGTTCTCCAAGTAAGTCCTCCAGGGAACCGCTAGTTCCTGAATGGATAAGAAAACCATATGTCAGCCGCGACGACAATCCTTCCCTGAAGAACCAAAACAGAAGATTTTATTTCTTTTCAAGGCATACATTATTATTTATTTGCTGAAGCCTGAGGATACTTGATTTAACCAGCAGAATAGATCTCAAAGTCAAGAACGAACCTTCATCAGCGCGTCAAGTTGCTTTGCACCTCTATTTCTCTCTCACCTTGCAATGTTAGCAAAGCCTGAGAAACAAACAAGTTAAATATCAAAGTTAGAAGCAGCAATCATGAAGATAGTTCCATCACATACCAAGAAGTTGTTACAACAAGAAAATCAAACAAACCGCACATAAGAAATACCCTTTGGTTGGAGAAACTCTCTTGGTCTTCCTTAGTGCTGAATATAAAATATCAACAGATAGCATCACCATAGGCAGCTTCTGAAATGCCCCCATTCTTTCAAGTTGCCCTGACGATTTTTCCTAAACTTAGCGCAATGGAATCAGAAAAATCACCATACAACTTGTTTATATGCTAATAAACAGATTATCAAAACGAAAAGAGTATGATTATCTAACAAAGTTACACCATGGGAATCTTTTACAGAAAAGAACAAATTTATTGATAGCTTAGTAATGATTATTGTAATGACTTTTTTATTGTATTTTATCTCATTTCGCACAAAATTTATTGTCTTTTAAATTTTCTCCTTGCTCTTTTGGGATCCTCACATACTCTTCCAATTTCTTCTTGAAACGAAATAGACGGGTATAAAAAGAGTTATAGATACCTTTTGCTTCCTTTCCTTTTCAATTTTGACTGTGGGCACATAACTTCCAGTGGTATTAACACCTTCATATGAGGTAGTTTGCATGTTCTTACATGAGCACAAGGGTGGATAAATGTTTCCACCAGTTATCATACATGCCCCTACATTTGGATTTTGGAGTGACATTTAAGCAAATGGTTCAAATCGCAAAATATTATCACGACAGACAAACAAAAAACAAAACAAAACAAAAACAAAAACAAAAAAAGATAAAAGAAGACTTGGGCAAAGAATAAATAATGAGAAAAGTAAAATTTCCATGACAAGCCTAATTGTGCAGAAGGGCATACAAATTGAATAAGGGATCATATGCTGCTATATTCGAACAAAAAGAGACTTTGTACAACAAAAGAAGAATAAAAATATACGCATTTTGAAGGATCAGCAAAAGGACATACGTGAAAAGCCAAAACAAGAACCGGGTCGTCCCCTGATCAATGGAGAGAGAGAGAGAGACAGAGAGAGGAGGTTTGAGGAGACTAACTGTAAGAATATGTACACTCTCTTTTGTTTCTTGTAAACAAAATCAAACCTTCGGAGAACTTATAGCTTCTGGTTAGTATTCTGGTTGGGGGAATCTCGCAGAGTTGAAAGAGATTGGAAGCTCTGCTCATCTTCTCTATCCGTCTTCAGCTTCTGGTTAGTATCCTGGTTGGGGGAATCTGGCA
>CAMOHE010050594.1:0-24014 GCA_946598075.1 Artocarpus hirsutus | reverse complement strand
GAGAGAGAGAGAGACAGAGAGAGGAGGTTTGAGGAGACTAACTGTAAGAATATGTACACTCTCTTTTGTTTCTTGTAAACAAAATCAAACCTTCGGAGAACTTATAGCTTCTGGTTAGTATTCTGGTTGGGGGAATCTCGCAGAGTTGAAAGAGATTGGAAGCTCTGCTCATCTTCTCTATCCGTCTTCAGCTTCTGGTTAGTATCCTGGTTGGGGGAATCTGGCAGAGTTTAAGGGACTCGTCTATGGGTTTTAAGTGTAGTTCAAAGGGTAAATTGGATGCGCCCATGCGGAAGAAAAGACATGTCGTTTTCTCATGCAAGATAAGACATGTCGTTTCTTTCTGGGTTTTTGATATTAAAAGAGTAAATTACATGTCATGCTGTGCTTTTAAAAGTTATATTTATCCTTATCATATTTTAAAAAAAGTTATGTCATACTATCATTTATATTTTACATTAAATTATGTCACAGATAAATTTTCACAACATTTATAAAAATAAAGCTTAAAAGACAACATTTTTTAAAATTTTCCTTTTAAAAAGCTTGGAGAATTTAGCCTGTGAATTTGTTGTTCAGCATATAGTGGGCCCATTTGATATTACTTTTAGAATCTTCTTTTAGTTTCTTTAACTGCATATAGCAGTTTAAAGTGTTTGGTAAAACCTATTTTTATAAAGTTGCTTTTATAAACAACTGCCTAACAGGAAAAGTTGAAAAGCATATCATTTTTTTTTTTTTTTACAACAGCTTAGCTTTACCTGTCATAATTTAAAGTTACTAAAATAATCTTACATAATTCTTAATCTATCTATTGTTTCATTATAAATTAAAATAATATCAATAAAAGAAGTTTAGAATTAATTTATAAGGTAACTTTTTAATATCATTGTACTTTTTAGAGTGACTTTTACATGAACATATAATTTTTCTTGTTTAATAGAGTAATTTATTTTTAAAAAAATATATTAAATAATAAAAATAAATTATGTTAATCTTAAAATTAAAATTAAAAACTAAAACTATAAGCATACTTAGTAAAGTATGTCTATTTTCATCATGATAAATCTCCACAATACTTTTATACATAGTTTAACAAATACCTATAATTTTGCTTCTGGTGTTCACAACAGCTTAAAAATGATTTACTAAACATCTACCTGCTTTTAGTCCACAGCACAACAAAAGCAACAATACAATATAGCAATGCTCAACTGGCCTAGTATGTGACTTTTTTTGGACAATTTAGTCCATGAACATAAAGCCATCAGTTAATTATTAAAATTATATTGATGCAATGTTAAGAATTAGTTGCTCTATTTTTTATATTACCTTAAGCTATAAAAAATGAAAAAGAAAAAATCAAGCAAAAAGTATACAAAATCTATAATGATTTACCCTTAACACAAAAGAAAACAACACAACTTGCACTCTTCGCATCTCATTTGATATGTCTAAAAATCATAAGTATGTACACCCTATAACCGAATTTATAAGGATAAAATCTCTAAAAAAAATTTAATGACATTTCAGTGAGGGCAATAATTAAGCTTACAACTTTCAAGGCAATAGTTTGCTTATTGCCTTTAAAACTTTTATTTATTTTGATTCTTCTGCTTGTTGGCATTTATTAGATCGTATAGAGCTCCTAAGACTCCCAATAAGCATCATACTTAGACTTTACACAAAAAACTTAAAATGTTGCATCATTGGAGCCATGGATTATAATAGGGATATCAATGAAATTTTTTCAATGAAAGATAAACTTGGTAGCCCTTTTCGGTCAAATAATGTTTTTAATGCCTTTCGTTCAGCTTTGAATGGATGTGACCTTTTTGCACTTAACTTTAATGCCAATAAGTTTACTTGGGATAATAGAAGCCCAAGTGCCAAGAACGTTAAGAATGCTTTGATTATGTTTTGGTTAATTCTACTTGGTCAAATTTATATCAAAATGCAATTGAGGATTACTTTTATTATTATTTTTTTATTCTAATCATAGAGCACTAAAGCTTCTAACTCTAGGCCCGCTTATTGTCTAATAAACAATTCTACCCAAAACTGTATTTTTGCTTTGAAATGCTTTAGTTTAATCATCACCAATGTTTGAGGATTATGTTAGGATAGATGCCCTTAAAGCATGTGATGGTTTATAAAGGACATATTTATAATTAAATAAAGTGAATTTTTCATTATATTTATATGCATATATTTTGAATACTTTATAAATATATTTAAAATTCTATAATTATCTATGTGACCTTAAATATTGTATATAAGTGTTGCATAAAATAGGATAATATTGAAGGTTAATAATTAAAATGGTAAGTAATATATAATTAATTATTTAACTAATTATTCAATCAAATATGAAATCTTTAATTGAATGTTATTAGTATAGGTCATTTATATTGAGAATGAAATGGTTTTATCTGAACTATTAGGATAATAAGTCATTAAATGAATGTCATGTACATGATGAAATTATGTAAGATCGGCACATGATGTGTTATAAACGACTAAATAATTCTACTAGAATAAAACAAGTTCTGATCACATCAACAGATGGTCATATATATAAGATGATCCTATTCTTGATTTATTAGCAGGCTTTTATCTATAGAATTATATCTTTTCATTTAATTGGTACGGATTCAAGAATCTAATCCTATCTCTTGTATATTGAAGGCATAACGAAGTAGGTCGTCCAGAATTTTAATATTATTATATGAAATCTATTCCTTCTTTAATGAGAAGTAGATAAATAATCTCTTGAGTATTAATTTGGATCTTGAATAATATAAGCAGCAATTTGTGATTAAGTTCATGAATTTATTATTTATTAGAGAATCAGTGGCATTCAAAAATAAATAAGTAATTAGAGAGATTATCGGATACCTAGTTCTAATTATAAATTATTTATGGGAGATCAACTAATTTGCAATGACTATATCAAATAAACGACTCTAGAATATGAGTAATTATATTTATAATTTCAAAAGTGCAATTCTAAGTTTGTAGTAGAATGACATCAAAATTTATGAAAGAGTAATATATTAATTAAAGATTTTAATTAATATACTGGTTTTATTAGACCTTGAAACTATGAGTGCTATTTGGATAAATGGAATTATTAGTTTAAAAAATTAATTTAGAATTATAAAATTCTAAATTAAACATCACTTAAAATAAATTAACTATAAATTAATTTATAATTATAAAAACAATGCAGTATTTAAAAATAAATATATAATTTTGAAAGAAATATAGTAGGCCCCACCCATTATGTGTGGCACATGTTGTCATAAGGAAAGGTAACTCGTATAATCCAAGACTTGGTCACCAATTTTTCTTTTCTAGAAGTTTCTAATTTTGATAAATGTGACTCATTCAAAATTGGAAATTTAAATTTACAAACAAATCAAATTGGATAACAAGCAAACTTTTTCTCTCCCATTTTTCCCTTATTGGAGTCATATGCACATATATGTTATTAGTGTGTGGCGTGTAAAGCAAATAAGGAAAGAAACATTTATCTCTTTTATTTTAATAAAATATATGATATTTAAAATTAAAATAAAAGAAGTTATTAGAATTAGTTGCATCTCTCATTCTCTATAAACTAGGGGTGGCAAATTGTGTCGAATGTCGTGTTTGTGTTGTGTTTTGATCGTGTCATTTTTTTTACTAGACCCATACACAACCCATGACATGAAATGAAACAAAAAGCTGAATATAAACATGACACGATATAAACCAAAATGACCCGTAATATGAACTCAAACCACAGACCGAAAATGACCCAAGACACAAAATCAACCAACAAATCTAAAATGACATCAAAAAAAATTTTAATTTTATTTTGTATGCTTTGTAGTGTATAAATCTACTTAAAATTCCTTTCTAATGTAGAATTATTCTTGTTGGCTATTGTTGACAATCAAATATTATACCAATAAGAGAAAAACATATGTCAAATTTCAAAAGACATCAAATTATAATTGAACAAGCTAGTCAATATATCAGTTCCAAGAACAAAACAAAGTACGTAAATATGATTCATAGTCATAATTCATGGCATAAATAAAGTCCACAAAACATAGTCCATCTAGATATAATAGAGTTTACCATACGGTAGTTCCAAGAACAAAGTTTTAGCTTCTAAGCCTGTAATGCCCTCAAATTTAATTAAATGTTATTAGTGTGTAAAATGGTGAATTAGTGTACCACAATGAATGTTTTAAACTTAATTTGATTATTTTATGAAATTTCTAAATTAATGTTATTTTTAATTATTTTAATGATTTTTAACTACTTCTAATTATTTTTAATTGTTATTTTGAATTTTGAGACAAAACAATTTGTCAAATGCCAAACATATCTTGTTTTACAAAATCGTGGGCGGCACACGGTTTTCACACACTAAAACTGTCAATTTTTTCCTCTATTTATTCTCTCTCTCTTCCAATCTCCCTCACTCTCCTTCTCTCGCTCCTTCACTCTCCTTCTCTTGCCTCTCCTTCTCTGTGTCTCTCTCTTTCTTTTCTCTCTCTAATTAAAAAAAAAAGATTTGAATTGAAGTTTTGGTTTTTCAACGAATTGGAGGCTCAGGAATGCGTTTAGACAGTTATAAACTCGATTTAAAGCTTCGATTTGAGGTTAGTTTTCAAATTTCAAAACTTTTTCTAAATTTTTCTAATTTTTTAGTATTTTGAAATTCAAGCTTTCTTAAGTTTAGAAAACCTTTAATCTAAGTTAGAAAAACTTAAAATAACTAGAATCTAAGCTTAGTTTGAAGAAAAACATATTTGAATCAAGATTTTCTATTTTTCTTCATTTTTCTCCATTTTTAGAATTTTTCAAAATCTTTGTGTAAATCTTGTTTAAATGTGTTAAAAAGTATTCTGCTACGTTTTTCTATCATCTATGAGTGTTTTCTATGCCTGGAAATTGAGAAAATGAGTTAAAATCGAGGATTGGAGCGCAAGAAGCTGAGGCTCGAGTTTTGGAAAATTTCAGTATTTCTTAGTTCGGTAGGCCGGATTCATGAGTTCGACAGGCTGAACCTGGAAAAGTTCGGCCGATCAGACTTAGATGGTCGCGAGGCCAAACCACACAGTTTGGTAGGCCGAACTAGGGAAACTGACAAGCCAACTGGACATGGTGAAAATTTGTCGTTTTTCACACATTTTTACCGTTTTGAACGCCGATTGAGATTTTAACATTTCAGTATGATTTTATAAACATAAATAGCACACTAGGACACCATGAAACGGTTTAGTAACATAGAATATCTTAAGATAGATATTGAAAAACCTAGCTCCTATTTAGGATTGTTTGTGGTTCCACAAAGCTAACGTATAGCGGACTAAGACTGCAGCGTGGGACATCGGCACGAATATTGAGGTAGGACTTCTACCCCTTTCCTTGGTAACCTAGTTTTAAATGATTTTGGCCTCAAAAGAATTTTTATTAAAATGTTTTTAATGAGTAGTTGAAAATGATTTTTATTGGTTGGTTTCACGTATAGTAGATTGAGGTGATTTTCATAATAAACCTCATAATGAATGTAAAAGAGAATACTTAGTAAAAATGAGATTTTTAATAACTATAAAAAGGTACATATGGGCATGATGCCATATCAGAGATCGGGTCGTATAGCATGCGACCTTGGGGGCAGGTTCTAAAACCCAGTTGGGCTACTACAGTGGTGATATATATATGGTTTGCCCAATAAAGATAAAAGGTACTTTCTGGACAAACAATTTTAATGAGATTTATTTAAATGAATTTAATTATTTAACTCTGTTTTCTAATTAATTGCTTGAACGATAAATTTTATATCCAAATTATTTATTTGTTCTTTTAAAAGTATAGTTATAGTCCTACTGAGCCTTTCGCTCACATTTTATTTGTTTTTAAACCCTTTTCCCCCTAGGTGGTATTCGGCTTAGGATTGACGAAAGGTCCGTAGATCAGACTTACGAGCGGTAAAAGACCCCGAGTAGATTATTGTATAAATTAATCAAGACATGTTTTATTTTAACTTCTCTTTCTATTTTGGACTGTGGTTGTAATTTATTTATTGTCGATACTATGTGTGTGCACAAGTTGTGAGTCAGTGGGATCTAATGTGTATTTCTTTTTTCTTTACTATTTTATTTTATCTTTTTTTTTGTCTTATTTGTTTAATTATTATAAATGTTTATTTAGAAATGGTTTTAAATTATCACTATCTCTTAATTAATTAAATTTTTTAACTTATGTTTTAATTAAATTTTTACTTAATTAACTTAATTAACCTGTTACGTTACCTCCCGTATTTCGGGGCGTGACAAAGCCATGCAAACAACACAAAACAAACTTAAAAGCAGTGTCAACAAAAAAAAGAGTTTAAAACAATACCAACAAACAACAAAGGAGTCCAAATCAGTCCCAAAAGATCACTGCAAGAAGCACGTCTCTAACTCAACCACATCCGGAGTTGGAAGCTTGTTCAACAGTATTTTCTTCACCAATGCCAAGATCCACCGCATCTTGAATAAGCTCCTCCGCATCTTGGTGAAGTAACTTGGCTCTATCTAAGAAACAAATAAGTTTAAATGATAAATGTTTATTTGAATAATTAAACAATACCAAGTAAAAACTATGTACTGTAAAAAAAAGAGTAAAAACAATGAACTTAATAAATTTACCTTCATTCCCATATATAACCAATCTCTTGAACTTACTATTGCTTCAACAGTGTCATGCTTAAGAGAGCTACGAAATTGGTCAAGCACACGACTACTAACACTAAATGTAGATTCTAAAGCAACAGTTGAAACAGGAATGCTTGAGATATCACAAGCCATTACAGCAAGTACGGGGTAGCAATATTGGTTTGTCTTCCAATAGGAGAGGACATCCAACTGAAAACTCCTTTTCATCTTGGGCTCATCCAATAAAGCTCCAACTGTGATTTTTGGTTTGAAGTAAAAAAAGCATCACTTGAAACATCATCAAACTCCTGTAGTAAAAATATCAATTAACCAATATTAGGACAAAGTCAAATAAGACAAATTAATTATAACAAATTAATATATTCTGCACCAATTATAATTGCATTACAATAGACTCACATAATTAGAAATTAAATAGGGGCAGACACACTTACAGACTAAAAAAATAGCACATAAAAGTATTTAAAGAAGATAAGAATAAAAATGTTACTTTCAACAAGTCAGATTCATTCAAGTCCATTTGTTGGGTTGCATTAGCCTTCTCTTTTTTCTTGCAAGTGGATGGCGAGGGACTTGCACCTTGATCAAGCCTTGATGAGTACTCTTCAAAAAGAAAATTCTAGCTTCTCATGCAAAGAAAACAACTCAGAAGAGTTTTCTCCATAGACCTTATTGTAGCCAAACTCAAATTGCATTTTAAACTGAGGATCAAACACAACTGCTATGGCTAAAATGGGGCTGAAATCTGATCAATATTTCTGAAATTTAGGCCACATTTCCTCAGCCATTTTCTTCAAGTATTCATCTTAGGATTGCATGATGGTCTTCAAGCTATGTAACACTCCATTATTGATGGAAAGTACAAGTTGGCCGTAGGATATTTTGTGCCAGAAAAAGAAGTGTGACATCATAGAACACATTCAAGAACTTTGGGGTTTTCTTAACTTTTTCCCACTCTTCAGTTGTTGGGCAATGCCTATAAATGAAATCACTCAACTCTAAATGTTGTAATGCACAGTGGTAAAAGAGGCACTCTCAAGCACGAGATAAGTGGAGTTCTATCTAGTGACCACGTCTTGGGACAATCCTTTCTTGTTTCCAATTGACACCAACTTAACACTCTCTAAAAACTTTTTCTTCCGTTGTTGTGACCTTTTAACATACTTGATACCATCTGGGATTTTCTCAACCGACTTACCAATACATTTCAAACCACTTGTACAACGAGATTAAGTATATGGGTACAACATCTCAAATGAAAGAATTCACCATGATAAGGCAATAACCTACGTAAGCTCAGTTGAGTTTGCAATGCATTCACAGACACATTACTAGAAGCATCATTATTTAAAGTGATACTAAAAATCTTTCCCTCAATTTCCCAATCACTTGACAAAGAAAAGAATTTTTCACATAGTGCTACGCCAGTGTGTGGAGGTGATAGGACACAGAAATTCAAAATCGTTTTCTGCAACTTCCAATTCTTATCAAGAAAGTGGGCAGTCAAACAAAAATATCCGTCAATTGTCAATGAAGTCCATAAATCAGATGTCAAACTAATTCTACCAGGACATCCGTCTAACATGATTTTAATTTTGACTTTCTCCTTTTGGTATAACTTAAGCGTGTCAGCTTTAATAGTGTTCCCAGACACCAACTCCACATCAGGATACAAATATTGAAGCATTGCCTTTAAACCTTTATACTCAACAAACTAAAATGGAAAATCATGCATAACAATACAAGCAGTTACCTACTAATGCCATTTTCTAGAATCAAAGCGACAAGAGCCAAAAGACAAACTACTATCATGAGAAATAAGCAATGGACCAACATCTCTAGTTTCTGATCTTGGACAAGTTCTAATATCCTTTAACATGTTACTGGTTCCATACTTGCTGGAGGCAAGATATTGTTGTCCACACTTGTTGCCAGTACTCTGTTTTTTGTCTGGACCAAGCAGAAGGATTTCGAAAAAGTTCCAAACTCTAGATTTCAACTTTTTCTTTGTCAAAGGTTTGTTGGGATCATAGCTGGTGAGGTCAACCACATCCTCATCAAGCTTAACATCCATATGTACTGCTTGCTCTAGATCAATGTTTTCACTTTGTACCTCCAAATCATTGTTCATCTACAACAGAAAATAACAAAACTGATTTCATATAAAAAAATAACTGACATTCTTCAAATCAGGTGAAAAAAAGCAAAAATATAGAGCAAATACATAGAGAGATTATAAAAAAAATTCAACCTCTCATTATCTCATATATATCATCGTCAACCTCTTGGTAAATTCCACTAAACACACTCACAACTCACAACAAAGCAAAATCCAATCCAATCACAGTCACAATAAAACAATATTAGAAAACTCTAACATAATGGTAATGCATGAGAAAAATCGAAACCTGACTTTACTTGATGCCACAGCGAGACCTAATTTGTTGATGAATTTTGTACAGTACGACCTTTTTTTATAAGCTTAAAATGCAGATATAAAAAGTAAATATAACCGTTTTATTAACGATTTGTCATCATTCAAAGACAAAAAAAAAAAAAAAAAAAGAGTATAAATATAAAAAGAGCATAAATGATTAAGTTTAAGCACTTAACCAACAATTTTACGGAGAGCTTCAATAGTTGCACTGATGAGTTGTGTTTCAACGCACCGATTGCCCTACTTGAAAGGTTAAGAATGCGACATACCGAGACAATGTATTACATGAAACTTACTGCTGCAAGGTGGGATCAATGTTTGACACCTAATGTGACTTCCAAAATCAACAAACTACTTAAAATATCTAGGAGCACAAGGCTCTATAGAGTTGGAAAGTATGAATTTCAAGTGGATCATGACATTTCTCGGTGTGTTGCGATCTGGATCAAAAAACTTGTGTTCGTGGGCAATGGGCTGTACGTGGGCTGCCTAGCGTCCACGCATTGGCTTGTATAAATATAAATTTATTTTAGTGCAGATTTTCTAAAAGTGAAGCAGCCTACCATTGAAGTATTATATAAATTTCTCAAGAATATGGAAGCTAAAAGTTTCCGATCAAGCCAAAAATGAAGGCAAAAAAAGATAGAGAGAGAGACAAAAAGTAAACAGAACGAGAGAATAAACGAGAAAGAAATCTGGGAAAAGTATACAGAGAGAGAATGAGAGATATTTGAAAGAGAGAAGAAATAAATAAGGGAGATTTTTTTAGCAGACGACTAAGAACAAAATGAGGAAAAAAAAAAGGAGAAGCAGAGCATACCTTGACCGCAGATGAGAGCAGCAGCCGGAGGTTGAGAACGGAGATTATTAGCAGGCGGCGGTGGAGAGGAGAATGGAGAGAGAATGGCTATTGATACTTACTAGTGGGTGGTGGCGGAAACACTACGTGCGGCTACGCACCGTGCTCAGACGGCTTCTCTCTGCTCATCTCAGCCTGTTTGGACATACCTGCAACAAGAGACCGGTATGGTACTGGACAAGAGCTCTCCGATGCTCAAAACTGGTCTTGCTCAGCAGAGTATGGGAGCTAGGTGGTTGGGAAGGAGCATGTTAGCCTCAAGCTATAGTAAATGCGTTCTATTTATAAGCTAGCACTTGAACTGGGTGTTAGGCGGGTTTGATCTATAACTCATATGTCACATCAAGGCCTGTTAAAAGGTCAGTGACATGTGTCATGGTCTCTGCTGGCGGATTGGTCTCCCTTTGATGGTAGGTATGAGGCCATATATTGACCTTCTATGGTGAGTGGTTGTACGTTCGTAGGTTTAGATAATCCGATCAGACCACATGTCCCTCCGTAGGAGGCAAGGACTTGCATCCAGCCAGAGGTGGCCCTATAGAGCACCTCAGAAGGAAAGGACAAGGTCAAGAGGTTACGGATTGCTTTCCCGATGACTTCAGCCGAGTGCAGGAGCCAGACTTTTGAAGAGATGTTCCTTGAGGACGGCGCCGATCACACCCCCGATAATACCAGTGGGGGGGGAGGGGAGAGGGGAGGGATTGGAGAAGAAGAGATCTTAGAGGAGAGCTCTAGGACAAGGCAAAAACTAAAGAAAAGAGAAGGGATTTTTAGTGTTTCCTTGGCCGCTTAAGTTTTGTATATAATTTTTTTACTATGACATACAAGTCATGTGGTCAATTTTGGGTTGGACCTGAAATTGATATGAAATTGATCCACATTAAAAATACAGGTTGATTTTAAGTCATATAAGGTCCAACCTGAAATTGGCCTATTTTTTTGTATCACATTTGGGTGGACCTAAATTGACCCTCCCTTAATTTTCCCCAACATGAACCCATATAATTCATGCCGGTTTTAATTCTTGTTATCATGTTGTGACCCAAATTACCACCCATAATATAAACAAAGGCCCTTTATATTTATTCCTCTATTCATTCTACACGTGAATTGAGAGTCTTAGTGAGATTGCAAAAGCTCTACAAAAATCCCAACATAGAGGCGTGTAAAGAGAGAAAGAGAGAGAAGACGTGTTCTTCATTCCTAGGCTTGTTTTGTTTATGTGTTGAGATTAGTGGAAGAGAAAAGTGAGCAAGTGATCACTTAGTAAAGCCTTATTCCATCTATACCTACACGTTCATCTGTTTAGTGCCAAGGATTAGCTAAGGAAGTTATATATATTTATTAAGTGTTTAAATAATATACTATGTAGCGTTATTTTATAAAAAAATTTATGAAAGTTTTTATTATATAGGTTCTATACTTTTATTATGTTTCCACTTATTTTCTCTAAAATTGTTTTAGAAACCAACACATTATAGATAATTCTTGGCTTATTCAAGTTGGTATCACTGTAAAGAATTGGGCATTAGACTAAGAAACTGTTGTTATATTTAACATGGTATGAAGACCACTGTCTTTTGCATTTTGTGTTGCATTTAGATGATGGATTATAGAAACCATTATCTAACACCTAGATTTCATGACGGTTAATTTAAAACTGTAATCTTAAATTACTTCATAAGCAACTACTCCAAAATCAAACCCTTAGAATAGGACCCCTCTCTCTTTGAAAATCAAACACTCGAGTTCTCTCTCTCTCTCTCCCTCTTTCTCAATGTCATCGTCATCATCTTGTCACCTCACCCTCGTCTCTGTCATCATCATTTGAGCCGAATTGTCATCATTTTGCTTCGCCCTCACCCCCATCACCGTCGTCACCTCTCTTTGCCTTTTTCTCAATCGTTGTCGTTACCTCATTGTTGTAAGAATTAAGTATGGGGGCTAGGATTTAAGATGTTTTATTTTCTTTTGTTGTTTGGAAAAAAAAACCGTTAAAAATAAATAATTTAATTAATTATTTTTTTGCTTTGCATTTTAGTTTTAGTTTAGGTTTTTGAGTCGTTTTTAAGTCTTAGAATGCCTTCCAACGTCATTGACAAGAGCTGAGCTTTAATTTTTATGTTGAATCTTGATATATTTTTATGATGATCATACTCATATTTTATGCTCACTTGCCATATTTTTGATACAAAGTCTCACATGCAGGAAGAAGTTGATCTTTATACCCTCATTTTAACATTTACTTTAATTTTGACATGCTAGAGTTAAATTTTAGAACTCTCCGGAGGTCTTTCAAAGTGAACGGCTGATCCAGCATCACTTGCAAATCAACCAAAGCCTGATTGATGTTCTAAGAGCACATCCCTTAGTAAGCCAGTTTGAGCCTTCATCCGGGCCTTTTTATTTGGCTAACCACATCTTCTTACATAGCTCGTTAAAGTTTATTATCTTACCCTTGTTCTAAAGATGAATTGGAGCATTGGAGACTGATTTTATATGCAAGAGGAATTTTACAAAGAGTTGGGTTAGGAACAAGGGATAAGTGTAGGGGAGTGATCGAATCAAGAAGAAGAAAGGGAGAATTTTTGCAAGGGGAGCTTAGGGAAAAAAAGAATTAGAAAAAAAAAGAGAAAAAATCAAAAGAAAAAAAGAAGAAAAGAAAAAAGTTTTGATAAAATTGTGTCTTGAGCATTCCTATTATATTTTGGGTGTTACAAGGTTATTTAGAATGATGTCTAACACAATAATATCTGGCCTACATAAGAATTTTATAGGGTTTTAAGCGATGTTTATTGAAAAAATTTATGATGTCTCTAACTCTATGAATTCTTTAGAACCCTTGTAATATCTGTATCCTTTATTTCTTTTAACTGCTAACCCTTGGCCCCATTACAACCTATATTAAGGACCTTTTGATTTCAGGTGGTGCTTTCGGCATAGCAAAGATTCATACCAAAGGGGAGCCTATGATGTTTAATCGTTTCAAGGTCAAATTGGGTGATCATTTCTATGAGGATTACATGAGTTTATTTTTTTTTTGAAGTAGGTGTCGTTTTAATGTTGATAACAATGGTTGTATCACACAGACACTTACGTATGATTGTTATTGAATGTATTAGCTTATGAATGACTAATTGATTTAATGCAATGCTTGTTTAATTTTAAGTCCATATCTCTTATTGGTCTTTGAGACAAAAAGTTGGAAGGTTAATTTTCTTGCCTTTGTCTTTTTTTTTTTTTTCTTTTGTGTTTAGGTTTTGCTCGAGGACTAGCAAAAGATAAGTGTGGAGGAGTTGATAAGTGTTAAATTCACATATTTTTCTATCATTCTTTCTTACAGTTATTTTGTTAGTTTTTGAGTTTTGTTGTGTTTTTATTCTGCTTTTGTATTTTATAGGTGTTTTATGGCAATGAGATGAAAAGTGGATGATAAGTGAGGATTTTGGAGTTTAAAAATTGCATTCATTCTAGAAGACAACCAGGGGCCAAAGTTAGATTTTTGGAACATCAAGGACAAAATTAGCAATTCCAACTAAAGTTGGGCATGCCCCAACAAAAAACAGCCCCGCAGCCTTGTCATAGCACAGAACTATAGCACAGCCACGTAAGAAGACCTCACTGCCATGCGTAACTAAAAAACATGCAGTCTTGAGAAAAGGAGGGTGTCCCCTTGCGTGCCTTGGACTTTGGCTCTGTTTTTGACCTACATTGAGCCCAAGTTACCCCTTTTCATCCTCTAAATGCTAAACTATAAATATCACTCCTTGGAACATATTTAGAGAGTTCTTTTTTTTTTTTTTTTAGTTTTTCTTAGTCTTACAAGGAGGAGGAGGTGGAGGAGAAGAGAATTTCGATAGAGGCTCATAAAGAACTGTCTATGTAGAAGGATTTCCAACACCAAAAATGTTCTTTTCCTTATTTTTTCTTACTTCTCTTTTGCAATTATATTGTTTTTGGCTAAAGGTGGTTTTAAAACCCTAGATTTAATTATATGATTAATTTTCTAAATTGTTTTACAATTTTCAAATTGAGACTGTTTATGCTCCTTTATAATAATTGTCTATGCTTATTTTCTCGTCTTGTTTAGGTGTGCAACTAAATATGACTTGAATTAATCCATTGCTAGATTGGAAATACTTGATTCGTAATTATCTTGTTATTCTAATCATAAGTAGCAAATTGCAAGGTATGATTACGAGAGGTTTTCACTGATTGTAGTATGAAACATAACCTAGGTTGAATAATCCAAGCTTATGTGATTGTTACCTAGATCAACTTATCTATCTTATCTTAATGCTTCCATGGAATTGAATTTAGAGAGCTTATTCTATGTTATTTAAGAAAAAATATTTAAGTAAAGAGCTTGCTTTGCTTAAATCCAAAGTAAGAAAAGATAGGGATAATAAAACTTGTTATCATCTACGGTTGGTATTTCAATAGAGAATTAGGAATAATTGTATGATTAATTGTATAGCTAGTGTTTAGTGGTGGCAAATGATCCTTTGACTGATTTTATTATTATTTCGTATTTATTTATATTCTTGTGTTTTTATTAATTTTGTTGTTAAGTTAATTAAATTCAAAACCCCATTTGTGCTTAATTTTATTAAGTCTAGGTTTTAGCATCGTTAACTAATTAATTAGAACCAATCGTTTATGAGAATGACCCTTACTCATCACTATACTTAATCATGATAATATTTCAATTAAGGTTGAATTTGGTGCTTCTCTTGAGGCATACCAAGACCGATTCATGAAGACCTTGCCGATCAAAGTTTTTGAGAAGCATCTGGAGGGTTTTGGATTAAGAGACATATCTTATCTACTTTAGAGCAAATAGGGAGATTGTTAGGGTAAAAGCCCTTAAAGCATATAGTGTTTTGTAATACATATATTTATAAATAAATAAATTAATTAAATTTCTTATTATATTTGTGTGTATGTATTTTGAATATTTCATGAATATTATTAAAATTTCATAATTATCTATGTAATCTTAAATATTGTATATAAGTGTTATATACAAGAGAATAATATTTAAGGATGATAATTAAAATGGTCATTAACATATAATAAATTATTAATAATTATTTAGTTAAAGTATGGAATCTTTAATTGATCATTACCAGTGCAAATTATTTTTATTGAAAATGGAACGACTTTATCCGAACCATTAATATAGTGAGTCATTAAATGAGTATATTATACATAATAAAATTATGTAGGATCGAGACATGTGATATGAACAGATAATAATTTTGTTAAATATAAAAAGTTCTAATCACATCGACTGATGGTCATATAGAATATGATCTTAATATTAAGTTATTAGGAGACTTCTATTTATGGATTTATGTGTTTTGGTTTACTCAGTATGGAGTTGAGAATTTAATTCTATCCCTTGTATTTTAGAGGCATAATGAAGTAAGTAGCTAGAAATGTTAATATTACAAGATGGAATCTATTTCTTCTCTAACAAGAAGTAGATAAACAATTCTCTTAAGTATTGATTCAAGCCTTAAATAATATAAGTGCTTAATTCGTGGTTAAGTCGTTAATTTATTATTCATTTGAGAATCAATGGCACTCAACGATTAAAAAAATAATTAGAGAGGTTAATAGATTTTACTTAACTCCAGTTATGAATTATTTATGGAGGATCAACTTATATATAATGACTATATCAAATGGACGATTCTAAAAAATGAGTAATTATATGTTTATAATTTCAAGAGTGCAATTCTAAGTTGTTACTCATGCAAGCGTACATGGTCATAAGTAATAGAGTGTGCTAGAGTATAGATGTTGATCCCACAAGGATTGTGTCTAATATGCATTAATTATAGAAATTGATTGGCTTTAAGATTATTTGGATGACTGAATAAAGAAACAAATAAAAGAAACTAAGAAAAATACTAAGCAAATGATTGACAAAAATAATAAACAAAAGAGGAAATCTCACGAAGTGTAAATTCAATGCAATGAATTATCTAGGGTCCTGGCTTAACTATATTTTTCCTATGTTCTTCCTATTTACAAATTACTAATTTCAATCAATCCATTAATCAAGGGCTTAAAAGTTAACCCATTACCTCTCTCGAACATCAAATGAGATAATATACATAGATATTCAAGTCAGTATCCCTATCAAACTTGGTTAACTACACATTCATTAAACAAACCCTATATGATTATATCTAAGTGTTCTTAGGCCTTCCAAGTCTCAACAACAACCATGACTATGTTTCTCAAAGGCGATAAATGAGTTAATCTCTTCTTAGCATTGAATTTCATAAATCAAATCAACTAATTCATTTCCTAACAAATTAGAAGCATTAAGCATATAGAAACATAAATGAATTAAAATGAAATTATATTAATAATTAACTAAATATTCCAAACATAGTCAAAATAGAACTGCATTAACATCTACAATTGTAAAAATAAAAAGAAGAGAATAAGAATGAAAAAACTGAATTGGAGTTGTCATTATCTCCAAGCTATTCATCTTCTTCTTCTCTTCTATTTCTTGTTCTCTAAATGCTTCTTCCATAATAATTTATTGCAAAATAAATCTAAATCTAAAAACTAGAAATAAAATGATAAGCTAAAACAAACAAATATTTTTTTTCTTTCTCTCCATTTTCCACTTTTGAATCAGCCCAAATTCTATTGAAAATTTGTGCCTACTCCTCTAAAAATGGACGCTTCCACTTCTTTTTTGGGGTTTTAGGCTGTTTTAGGTGTAGGGCTTTATTTCAAGTTCATTTTCAGCCTTTCGATCGAATTTTTGGGCAAAATTAGCCTTTAAAGTGGGCTTCAACCTATGTAGGGCTCTTAAGCCATGCAAGCCCTCAGCTTAGGTTGCCTACAACCCAGCAGTGCGCGCATAGGTGGACCCCAGACCTGCGTGACCATGCAAAGTAGTTTGTTGGTGGCCTGATATGCACGGCCAGCACGTTGCACACAACACATGCGTATGGTGGCTATCGGACTTCCCTAAATATGCCCTTTTGAGGTCCAAAATACTGCCAAAAATCCCAAAAGGTCCTAATTCTTGTTTTCCTACAAAATAACACCAAACACATCCAAAAAAAAAAAAAACACAAAAGCTTGAGGATTTTCACAATATTTAAGCTTAAGAAGTAATTGAATTGTGAGTAAAATACTTACTCATCAAATATCCTCAAACTTGTACATTGGCTTGTCCTCAAGCAAAAACACAATAAAAACAATAAAAATTAAACCAAAAATAAAACGAAAGAAAACTAAATGCGACTTTTGTATCCATTTGATAACTACCCAAAAATCTCAAAAGCCACAAAATGCTTCAAAGCTCAAAGGAAATAAAAGCATTAAGATTGTCTAGCATTTCAATAATAAACACCGATTTCACTTAATTCAAGATTTTCTATGTGTAAGTGTGTGCTAAATAACTCTCTCTACAAATTGAATCCTGGATAGACCTATGTGATTAAAAGAATGATGAGAAATATCTAGATAGTAGAATTGAAACTACCATAAGCCCATTTTTCATGTCACTCTCTCCTAATATAGGTTAGCATGTCACCAAAAATCAAGGATTTTTAAGCCTTGTAATTAAGGCTAAGGTGAAGGGTAGATGAAAAAGGATACTTTTTTGGCTCAGTTCACCCTAGATATGTGTATTCAGCTCAATTCACCCTAGAAATGTAATACACCTTCTAGACCTGGCATGGAACAAATGAAAACTCACACAGCAACTCCCTACTGGATTATAAATCTACAATTAATCACTCCTATAATACTTAACTCACAAGTATTCAAAAAAGCTGAAAACAAGAAAATTACAAAAATTTATTCTCTTTTTGCTCTTTTCTTTTTTTCTTTTCATTTTTTTCTTTCTTTTTTTTTTTTGATTTGAATTAAAACCCCCTTAAACTTATTTAGATTTGGATAAAGGGGAGAAAAGACATAGATGAAACTAAGAGGAACAAATAAAAAAAAATCATGGAACACTAAGAGTAACTTCACGTACACAACCAAACCATAAATGAACTTCATACCACCTCCAGGCTTGCTCTCAGCAATTAATTTCAAATTCAAATAATGGTGCAAACACTGTCTATGAGTGACAGGTTAAGTGAAATAAAATTCATGAAATGGCCAAGTTAAACTTATGTGGATGATGAAAAAATTAGGCCAAATAGGCTCAACGAGTGAAATTAGTGGTGAAGTTTTCAAAGGTTGGCTTTAAAGACTCAAATGGTCCAAACAAATGCCGAATCACCTCTCTAACGACACCTAATCTAGGATATTGCTTCGAGTTTCACTAAAATGAGTTCTAGAGTTCATGAGATGTCAATGCCTATCCAACACACATAAGTGTTCTCCAAAAGTTCAAAATTTCAAGTGATCATAATTCTTAGTGCTCAATTGTAGAGAGTTAAAAAAGAAGAATAACCAATGCCAGTCAAGCACATAGAAATCTCAATAAATTATATTTCGAAAGACCTATGAGAACAATTTGTAGCTAACAACACAACCAAATTCTAGTTATCTAATTTCTTAAAACTCACACTTTATTAAAACAAGTAAAGAAAACACCATTAAAATAACTAAACAACCTAAAAAACTAAACAAGAAATACCAAACAAGAATAATGGAAGGAAAATTATGATAATCAACGAAAAAAAATTAAGGGCAAAACCCCACAAGTGATCAACAAAGTGTTCCCTCCCCCAAACTTAAACTAAACATTGTCCTGATTGTTTGCAACATTAAAAGAGCAAGGCTCAAGAACATATATCCGAGGGCTTTCTAGCCCTAAATTTCGAGTTTCTTTCGTCTCCTCTAATCGTTTTCCACTAAGACTCATGTTTTTAAGCTTTTGATTATTTCAAAACCTATCAAAACACACCAAAATCAAATATTAAAACAAAACTTTCAAATAAACTAAAAAACAAACATAACACAAACAAAAACAAAAACAAAAACAAAAAGATTGAAAGGCTAGAAAGCTTAAGGTGCCTCCCAAGAGTGCTTGATTTAAAGTCATTATCTTGACATTTGGGGAAAACTTGTCAAAGAGCAGCTTCCACTAATAGTAGGTGTCGTAGAACATTACAAATGGGTCTTTTAGGTTTTAAGGTTTCAAGTTCATTTTTAGCTATTTAATCGAATTTTGGGGCAAGATCAACCCTCAAAATGGGTTTCAATTCATGTAGGGCGTGCGAGTCATACAACAACCTATTGGTGGCTTGATGCGCTTGGCCAGCATGTTGCACACAACGCGGACACATGGTAGCTACTGGATTCGTCTAAAAAGTGCTATTTTGAGCTCCAAAATGTTGCCAAATAATCCCCAAAAGCCCCTAATCTTATTTTCCTACAAAATAAAACCAAAAACATAAAATAATAATTACAAAACATTGTACATGATGCAGGTGCACGACGGCTGTTGGACTCGCCTAAAAAGTGCTCTTTTGAGCTCCAAAATGTTGCCAAAGAATCCAAAAAAGCCCTTAATCCTATTTTCCTACAAAATAACACCAAAAAGACTAAAAAAAAAAAAAACACACACGCACACACAAAGGCTGAGGATTTTCACAATATTTAAGATTAAGAAATAATTCTTTTGTGAGTAAAATACTTACTTATCACAAGTATTTAAGGAGTTACATTGGAATTAATAAAACAGTAAAATATTAATTATAGAGTTTAATTAATAAATTAGTTTTACTAGGCTTAAAATTATGGGTCTATTAGTCCCCCATCATCCTTATAAACATTGTTTGGATAATTAAAATTATTGGTTTAATTAATTAATTTAAAATTATGAAAATCTAAATTAAATATCGGTCAAAATAAATTAATTATAAATTGATTTATAATTACTAAATAATGAGATTATCTAATAATAAATAATTAATTTTGGAAGATACATAGTGGGTGGATCCCACTATGTGTGGCGCATGTAGTTATAAGAGAAAGTCCCCTGTGCACTTCAAAGCTTGTTTATAAATTTTTCATATTTAATGTTTTTATTTTTTTTGAATAAATGTGATTTAATTCAAATATGAAAAGTTATCCTTAAAAAAAAATTGAAAAGTTATATTTAGAAACAAATGAGATTGGATAACAAGAAGTATTCCTTCCCATACAGTTTAATGACAGGCACCACATGCATAGAGAATATCTTTTTGTGTGGTGCCAATAGCAGTATAAAGAACAGAAATATTGTGTTTTTTATTTTACTTAAATATTTGATATTTAAATTAAAATAAATGAAACTTTCATATTTAATTGACTTTTTTATTCTATATAAATGAGGCCTTCTCTATTCATTCAAGATACACTTGTGAGTCTTGAAGAGACAGTAAAAACTTTACTAAAATCTCCTGCTTTAGGCATGTAGGGAGAGAAAGAGAGAACGAAAAAAGTTCTTCATCCTAAAACTTGTTTTGCTCATGCGTTAAGATTAATAGATGACTTAAAGTTAATCAAGTAATTTTAGAAACCTTTAAATTCCTCCAACACAGTGTCAAGAACTAGACAAGTTAGATGATGGT
Source organism: Artocarpus hirsutus (assembly GCA_946598075.1). NCBI lineage: Eukaryota > Viridiplantae > Streptophyta > Magnoliopsida > Rosales > Moraceae > Artocarpus > Artocarpus hirsutus. The sequence continues at coordinate 3,443 of CAMOHE010050594.1, read as the reverse complement.
TTTGAATAAAGAACGCCACTTATCCACTAAGATTCATAGTTTCTCATCTTGGACCAAGTAAGCAAAATCTTATATATATTTATTTAGTATTAAATTAATTTAATCTATAGCATATTTAACAAAAGTCTAGAGAAAATTTTTATTATATATGTTTCCACCATAACTATATTTCCGTTATTTTTTTGAAAATTGTTTTACAAAGCTAACAGCTATGTATCTTTTGTTAGCAAAGTAGCTCAAACTTCGGTCTCTTTTGCCTTTGACATAGATAACGACTTAATTTGGCTGGAGGAATATCTTTCCTTTCTTTTAATCTGTACTTGTATTGGATGATCTTTATGGTCTTTATTAATAATACATTCTTCTATTCTTAAAAAAATAAAAATAACAAAAAATCTTTAACTGTTTTCATATGTATTGAAAGTAATATTTTGCTCTTTCTATAAAATTTTACCTTATTAAATTGGAAAAACCATCATGAATCACATAGTGAGAGAACTGTTCTAAAAAAAGTTTACGATTAATTAATTAAAAAATTTAAAGGCTAAACTGTCATAATATTTTTAATTTAGGGAATAACAATGCCAAAATATTTTTTTTTTCTTATTTATGTTGTCTTTTATTTTTTTGTTTTTTGTTTTATCTTTTCATTTTGAGGTTCATATCAAATTCTTTCCTAATCTTTATTTTGTATCATAAAAAAGAAGCATGGCCAACCTTTCAGAGGGGAAAAAGATTAGAACCAACGGCTCACGTGAAGTATCACCTAATATTTAACTTTTTTTTTAGTTTAAATGCTCTAATATATATCCCCCCAACTATATGATTTACATCACTTTGCCTTTGATCAATGACAGAGCTACAAATTTTTTGGGGGGCTGCAGTGAAACAAAATTTTGAGACTCAAACTACAAACACACCCATAATTTCTTAAAAAGTACATTGCATTATTGTACTTTGAACTATTTATTTATTTTTGTACAATGCCCTTGAAGTTTCAATCTTAACAAAATACACCTTAAACTTTAAAATTATCAGTAATTGAGGTCTAATAACTTCTTTTAATTTTTCTCTAAATACTCTTTTTCACGAGTTGAACTTTATTTTTTTTCTTAAAATGACATGCTCTATCCTTAAAAAAACTCACATGCGAATATCATGACCAAATAAGTTCATAAATTTTGCAACCAAAATTGTTCATGTATTTTAAAGTTCATGGTGCATTATGCAAAAAAAAAAAAAAATGAATAGTTTGAGGAGCAACATACAATTTACTCTTTCTTCAACTTTGTCTCCCATTTTACAACCATTTTATCTATTTTATCTATTTTTTTAATAAACTAATCTTGTAATCGGCCTTTTTTTTTTAAATTTAGACTCACAAAAATATAAGTTTATATACTAGCATAGTTAATTTTTGTTTACTTCCTGTTTTATGTTTAAAACATGAGTATAGTTGAAATCAAAACTCAGAGTGTTAATAAAAATTTTAAAAGTTTTGCCTTGTTATTGCAGTTTAAAAGATTTTAAGGGTGCGAATAGTAAAAGAGGTTGTAAAAATTTTTCAGAGAAGCCAAAATATAAGCCAAAAATTTATGACTTTTTCATTAATTCCACCCTTGTCCTTTGACTCATAAGTTTGTCTCTTTAAATTTTATTTCATTAGCAAGTAGCCCTTCTATCAAATTCCTTAGTTTTGAGTTTTTTTACAAATTATTTTATATTTTTTTTCCAAACTATGTTTTTTATATTTTTTTTCCAAACTATGTTTTATTCCCCAAATTTCAAAATGTACCAGTACAAAAAATAACTGACATAGTGTTGGGGAGCAATTTAGTCGAGCCCAAACTGCTAACAAGTTCGTATAGCCCAATGTTGCCCTAATCGAATCAATCGAGCAAAATCTGTTGACAATCGAATTGACGGTTCGCTTGATTAGATCATCTTGTGTGGTTTGAGGTGTTTAACTATATTGCTCAAAATAATTCGTACTTGTCTCCTGCCTTCGTTTGATCGGATCGATCATCTCAAGCTGACAATTGATTTGCATGAACTGACAGTTATAACACGTCTAGTCATGGACCGAAATGTGGGGGAGGGGTGATTCTTTTAGCCTATCACCAACCGACACATGTCCCATAATTGCAGTTACTTACAGGGCATTATCCCACTCTGCTAGACAGTTACGAGCCACGATTCTTCCTTAACCTCTATATAAAGGATGGTTGTTTCATTGTACAATACACACAGATAGACAGAAAAAAATACAGAAACTCTGCTCATCTGCTTTCTCATCTCTTTTTTGGCCCTTTTGTAATCTGTACCCAAAATACTATAGTGAATTACAGTGGATGTAGCTCTTCATTAATAGAGTGAACCACTATAAATCCCGTGTGTCATTCTTGTTATAGTATTATTTAGTTTATTTCACTTTAATCTTGTATCTCAACCCAAGTTAACAAGTCCATTTAACAGTGATTTGAGGGCCCAAGTTCCTGAACAATCCAATCCAGAATTATGATATTTGATTGTAGATTCACCGTCTATAGTTTGGCGCCCACCGTGGGGCCTTCAGATCATCAAACTCTAGGATCTTAGACTTGGATTCAAATGGCTAACAACGTCGACAACCAACATACTCTCGATACCATGATTGAGGCCTTTAAGAAAATGCTCCACGAATAAGCAGCTCGTTCTCAGGAGTGCGATAGAAGATTGGAGCAACTCAGTAGTGAGAATTTGACCCTGAAAAGTCAAATCAGCTATCAAAACTCCTAGATGATTTTGCAATCTTACTATTACCAGTATTATGGGTATTCCACATTCCCAATGTCGACTACATCACAGTGGTAGTTTCAGACACCACAACCTGGAAGACAGGAGTCCTTGTATAGCCCAATTAGAAGGATGCAACCATTGTATACTCTCTCGACCCCAGCACCAGCAACAACGCTAGCAGTTCCTACAGCCATGACAACTGAAACACCCGTTATTTTAACGGGTATGATTTTTTGTAAAATCATAAGAATAAAATGTCACTTTAGCATTTTTACTAAGTCTCCGTAGTAAATATTTTAAATCTACCTATCACTTATATCTACCAACCTGGTCCCGCTACATTAATGCTCAATTAAATAGCATCCTTATCATTGGGAGACATAAAATTAATTCACCTCAACTACCAGGAGACATCGATATGTTTTCTCAACCATATTTTTAATGCTTCCTTTATCTTCTTCTACAACATACCCCATTTGTCCCCTCAATTATGTTGACATTATTTGCTAAAAGTCTCCGTGGGAGACATGATAACATTTTCTTTTAATGCTCATTTAATTCTATCCCGCTCCTCAATTAATTTGATGCCTATATATTCAACCATCACCACTCTCTTCTCAAGTTTCTCATTCTCTCCTTTCTCACTTCAATTTCCAACTAAAAAC
>CAMOHE010050592.1:0-62252 GCA_946598075.1 Artocarpus hirsutus | reverse complement strand
AGCAGCGAGCATGATTATTGATATAAGAAAAAATACAAGAGATAGAATCAAGATAGAAGAATATAGCCAAGATAGAGAAATTGAACCACCAATAAGGCGAACAGAACAATGAGGGAGAAGCAGAGGATTTTAAAAAGAGAACAAGAACTCAAGAGAAGGCTTGCATATTAGTACTTGCTTCCAATAGTGCAGAGATTAGGAAGTAGGAAAAAGTACAGTTAATACTCCAAGAAAAGTCAGTTCTTTTAATAAGAAAGAAACCAGTTTCCATGGTGTGAAGACCTGAAGATTGATTAGGCAATATTATTCTTCTTTTGCTGTTCTCAATGGCTTTTTCTTGTTGTATAAAATAGTGCCATAGTTGTTCACCCTGCAAATCTCAAAGTGTGAAACTGTAAATGGTTTGTTATCCCTTAAAATCAGTTACTAGCTGCGAGAACGGCTATGGATAACCATTGGAAATTATTGAAAGTATGTAAATAGGAATAGCAAAAACCTATGGGAAATTATTGAACGTCCAATATAGGCCTTTGACATATCAAAAGGTTGCTTGCATACTTTTATTTTGTGCTAAACCGCCAACTTTTATTTGTTTTTTCAATTGTTTCCAACATGTAGACGTACGTAAGCGTTATGTTTACATATGATGGGCAATTATATGATAACCTTTAATTGCTTTTTCATCTAACTCAATGGTCAAGACATCAATTGTGCATCTAATGATCTAAAAAAAAGCGTATCTAATGATGTGCAGTACATCCAATCTTTAAATTACCTTTGCATAACAAGGTAATCATGGTTATTTAAGCCATAGTTTCGTATACATATGCGGCAAAAATGAAGATAAATCACAAGTTTCTTTATGTGACCATTGTCTATGGATGCTTTCATTTTTCACTCAAGTAAACTAATGTTATCAATTAAAATCAGTCTCTAGCTAGTAGTTTAACCTTAATGATGAGCTTATTAAGTTTCTTTCCCCCCCTCTTTGACAATAGGATTGAAAACATGAAAATGACGATTGACAAGAGTTGGATTTTTAAAAATGATCGTTTTTTGGACCAATACTGGAATGGTGCAATGGCATTTTTGGAAAGAGCAAAAAACTACATGAATGAGGATGGGGAAGTTAGTTGTCCGTGCATTAATTGTTTGAATGCAGCAATGCAAACATTACCGGTGATTGAAGCTCATATAATTGACAAGGGATTTAGTCGAACATATACTACGTGGATATACCATAGAGAATCTTATAATGCGAACATTTATGGTAATGAAACACATGAACAATCTATCGACGAGATGTGAAACATCTTAGATGATGTAGTGGGGGCCAGCAATCATATCGTGGAAAACCTTTTTGCGATCAAATCTCAATATAATTAGCTCAAGACCTTTAGTTGTTTGTGTTTTCCAAATCTCAAACCATACAATCGTCACAAACTTGCCTATAAATTAGCACCTTGTGTTTTTGTTGGTTATAGCCATAACCAAAAAGGTTGCAAATGCCTAGATTCCAATGGTAGAATCTTCATCTCTAAAGATGTCACCTTCAATGAACTCATCTTTCCCTTTGCCTCATAGCCTAAATCCTCACCATATTCTGAGACCTCTACTGAATTCCTTCCTACTTCAATATCAACTCCTATTCTAGATGCAACTACTGGTCATATTATTGAGAATGAACATGTGCTATTTTGAACCTATTGTTTCTTCTACTTCATGTGATAATCACAGTTCTGTTCCAAGTGTTGAAGACTATGTGCCAAACACAACCGCAAAGGATACACAGAATGCTCATCCTATGAGAATGAAAGCAAAGGCTAGTATTCACAAACCTAAAGTCTATATGGTTGCAAGGGAACCTACTATAGTTGCAAAGGCTTTAACAAATAAGAATTGGAAGCATGCAATGATGGACGAGTTTATGGCTTTACTTAGAAATAATATTTGGAGCTTAGTAACATTGCTTGAAGGAAGACAAGTTGTGGGTTGTAAGTAGGTGTTCAAAGTAAAAGAAAACTCTGATGACACAATCAACAAATACAAAGCTAGGTTGGTGGCTAAAGGGTTTCATCAGGTTGCAAGCTTTGACTTTGATGAAACCTTTAGTCTAGTAGTCAAGCCAGCTACAATCAGAGTAGTGCTTACAATTGCACTTATTAGAAATTTGTCTATAAGACAAATAGATATGAATAATGCATTCCTTAATGCAGATTTATAAGAAGAAGTATGTATGGAACAACCTACTGGTTTCGTAGATCCAAAGATCCCAATTTAGTATGCAAGCTTTACAAATCTCTATGTGGACTCAAACAGGTGCCTAGGGCCTAGTTTGAGAAACTCTTTCAATCTCTTCTTAGTCTTGGTTTCAAATCAACTAGGTTCAATCAATCTCTATTTTTTCAAAAAAATGGTCAATTCACACTTTTTGTGCTGGTTTATGTTGATGATATCTTAGTTACTGGAAGTGACAATACAGCAGTGCAAAATCTAATCAGTCAACTGAATACCAAGTTTGCTCTCAAAGATCTTAGAGAAGTAGATTACTTCTTGGAAATTCAGGTAAGAAAAATTAAAAATGGAATACATGTATCTCAGGCTAAATATATCAAGGATCTGCTATGCAAAACGAAAATGCAGCTTGCCAAAGGTACTTCAGCTCCTATGACAACTGGACAGAAGCAAACTGCATATAAGAGTGATCTATTTCAAGATCCTTACCTCTATAAAAGCACTGTAGGAGCCCTATAGTATATCATTATCACTAGACTAGAATTGGCGTACTCTGTTAACAAAGTTTGCCAATTTATACAACACCTTCTTGAGGTTCATTAGAAAGTTGTGAAGCATATACTGAGGTACTTAGTAGGAACCACAAAGTTTGGTCTATATCTCACTAAGAGTGAAAATCATTCACTAAATCTAGTGGGATTTTGTGATGTTGACTAGGCCTCGATTTGAATGACAGACGTTTAACCTCAGGCAACTATCTTTTCTTTAGTCCAAACCCTATATCCTTGCCGTCGAAGAAGCAGCAGAATTGTATCCTAGATGCAAAAGCTTGTCATCTCTTGATTTTTTTTTTTGTAAAATTGATGCTTTTAAAGGTGCTTCATAGATGGACCAACAAATCTTTTGACTCTTTACTAAAGCTTTTAAAGGAGGCATTACTAGGAGGGAACAATATTCCTGCTTCACACTATGAGGCCAAGATGAAGTTATGCAAGTTGGGTTTAGGTGACGAGACAATTCGTGTATACAAGTATGATTGTGCTTTATTCTAGAAAGAATATGCAAATCAAAACACTTGTCCTATATGTGGTGAGAGTCGAAGGGTAAATTCAAATGTGAAGGGAAAGAGAGTGCCTCATAAAGTATTATGATATTTCCTTTTAAAGGATCGGTTGAAGCGTTTGTATGCATCAAGACATACTGCAAGAGATATGAGATAGCATGTAAATGGTCGATCTATGCAAGGAGTTCTGTAACATCTAGTAGATAGAGAGGCATGGAAGGCATTTGATCATAGGTATCCTGATTTTACTGCTAAAGTAAGAAATGTTCGTTTGGGTTTAGCGGTTGATGGGGTTAGTCCGTTTGGAAATATAAGTCAACCTTACAGTATGTGGCTTGTTATCTTGTCAACATACAATCTACCTCCATGGCTTTGTATGAAGGAACCATACTTGATGTTGACTTTGTTGATTCTAGGACCTTATTCTCCTACAAATGATATGGATGTGTTTTTGGCACCAGTTGTAGATGAGTTGAAAGAGCTTTGGGAGCATGGATTGGTAATTCATGATGCCTATGATAATACATCTTTTAGAATGCATGCTACATTGTTATGGACTATTAATGATTTTACTACTCGAAGTAGTTTGTCCGGTTGGAATGGCTAGGGATACAATGCATGTCCAAGTGCAACATGCATACTGCTTCTAAGCATTTAAGGAGTAAGACATGTTATATAGTCCATCGATGATTCCTTCCAACTTCAAATAGGATGAGGAGAGACAAACAATTTGATGGTACGGTGGAGAAAAGACCCCTGCCTCCACGTTTATCTACTACTGAAATATTAAATCAGTTAGAATGTGTGCGAAGTAGACTACTAGGCAAGCACATTGATTTTGGTGGGAAGAAATGTAGGCGAGAAGCTTATAAGTTGAATTAGATGAAAAAAGAAGTATATTTTTTGAATTAGCATATTGGTCAGATTTGTTGCTACAACTTAGATGTCATGCATATTGAGAAGAATGTCTGTGATAGCTTGCTGGGCACAATATTGAATATTGATAGGAAATTGAAGGACATAGACAAGGCAAGAATGGATCTAGCCGACATAAAAATAAGGACTGAATTGCATCTTTATAAGGATGGGGATAGATGGATGAAACCTCATGTAGACTACACTTTAACTCTTATAGAACGGAAACAATTTGGTGCCTTTATTAAAACCATAAAGTTTCTTGATGGGTTTGCAACAAATTTGAAAAAGAACATCAATGCTGATGGTAAGATCACTAGACTTAAATCACACGATTGTCATGTGATCATGCAATGTCAATTGTTGGTCGATATTTGCCCATTTCTGAAAAAAGAGATCGCTGATACAATTGTTGAACTTTGTTATTTCTTTCAACAAATTTGTTCCAGAACCCTAAAGATCTCTAATTTAGTAAAAGCTGAAGAACAAATTGGCATAATATTATGCAAGTTGGAAAGAATATTTTCGCTTGCATTTTTTGATATCATGGTTCACCTGGCTTTGCATTTGTCGGAAGAAGCTATGCAAGGGGGTCCTATTCATACAAGGTGGATGTACCACTTCGAGCGATATATTGGGTCACTTAAGTAGTATATTAGAAACCAAGCATGACCAAAAGGGTCAATTATAGAGGCTTATGTTGTGAATGAGGCTTTGACTTTCTGTTCGCATTACGTTGGTATCGAAACTAAGTTCAATCGGCCTGAAAAGAACCTACTTGATCGTGATTCCGTTCCAAAGAAAAACTTATTGGTCTTCCAATCACAATGCTGACCAATGGGAAAGATTGTAGCAACTCATTTAAATAAGTAATTAAGGAAGAAGGTTGAGTGATATATTTTAAACAATTGCCCAGAAATCCAAAGATGCATAGAGTAAGTTTAGCTCTTTAATTGTTAACTTTCTAATATGTAATATAACATAATTTTTATGAGACCCATTTTGTGTATAGAGAACACATGAGTGAGCTTGAAATTATTGGTAAAAGAAACTTGAATAAGGTTCAAATTGATAAGTTCCCGGCGTGGTTTTATAAAAGGGTAAAAAATTATTTTTATCTTTTAGGCAAAAAATCATATTTAAAGATTTAGTAACAATAATAGATTTCTCATTGTAGGTGTACCATTTATGGAAAAATCATTCACCTGAGGCCACTAATGAATTGCTTGCCTTGGCGTTTGGTCCCAATGACACGGCACTATTGTACTCCGCTTGTGTGGTAAATAGGGTTAAGTTTGTGTGCAACAATCGTGATGTTCAGTGAAAAACACAAAACAGTGGGGTTTGTGTACCTGGTATTGATGACAATACATATTATGGTCGGCTAGAAGATATATTGGTACTCTAACATGTGAATGATTGTTCGATTTTGTTGTTTAGGTGTAAATGGTTTGACGTTGATCCAAGAAAGAAAAGGATCTTACATAATAAAAACTTGATGAGTGTGTTTGTCAGTGCCGAGGCTTATAAAGATTATCCCTTTATATTATCACCATAAGCAAAACAAGTGTTTTATCTTGAAGATCAGCTTAATGGCCCTAATTGGAAAGTGGTCCAACAGTTTGGTCATCGACATCAAACATGAAGATTCTAGTTCAGTTGAGGTGCTACAAGATGCTTATTCAAATTTTGAATTGGTAGTTGAGCTACCCAATTTGGAGCCAACAACATTTAGAAGAAATGATGTTGATCCTAATGTCGTTGAGAATGCAACATTAATCAAAGTGGGTCATGCAACTGATGACATTGAGGTTGACCTTGAGGTGGATGATACTTTTTTGGAGTACGACAATGATACAAGCATAGGAAATGAAGATGAAGACGATGATATTGGTTTTGAATAAACCGACAATGAGATTAGTAGTGATGACAAATAATGTACTTGTAAATTTAACTTGTTTCCATACGTACTAGATCTCAATGAACTTACTTTTAAATTTATATTATTCTTTTTAATGAATACTATCTGAAGAACTTGTTATCAATAGGTGATTAGAATGACTGGGCCCGTTGCTACATATACTGGATCTTCTGGAGTGCAAAACCTCTACCGGGCCCAAGAAGACTTCCGATAGATTGTGATTTAGGTACGACTGAATACAATATGTCTTCTATCACATGTATTATAACTTTTATATAAAATCTAGCACTCTTGCATTGTCTTATTTTTTGGTTTTATTTTTCAGTCCCTGCCATTGGTAAGAAGGTTTGTGGACACACAAAGAATAAGGATGTCCACAAGATTGTTGGTGCTAGTAAAGGGAAACTTCCGGTATTCCTAGACACTAAAAGAAAGACATATAAAGGCTTAGGGGACAATGTAGCCTGCTTAAGTAATTGTATAGGTCAAGCGGTGCGACCCAAAATTTCTCCATATTATGATAGTTGGAAGAAGGTTCCTGCGGTATACAAGGATCAAATTTTACCTCTAAAACAGGCAATAGTATTTCACATTTTATTTATAATATATAATTTTAGTGACCTTGCATTAATTGTGATATTTATAATGAAATTACAGGATCTTTTTTATTTTGATTTAACTCCTATATTGGCGGAATCAATAGATCGTAATGCACAAGACCGGTATAAGGAATGGAAAAAGACTTTCATGAATACTTCAAGCAATTTAGGAGGGGGTGGTGTGGGAGCGAAAAATGTAGTTAATGTGAAGAAGCAACGTCTTAACAATGTACAAACACAAGCAAATTGGGAGGTTGCTTGTGATCGCTTCTGCAGTGAAGCTTTTCAAGTTTAAAATTATAAACTCTATTTTTTTAATCATTACATATATTAATATAACCTATTAATTTTAATAATTCATCTTTGTAATCGAAAAGGTTGGCTACGAATAAAAGAAACAAAGCAAACGTGAAGCAACCAAGTCGTCATGGAACACAATTGTATGCTAATTTGAGATATCAAAAGGTAGTAAATAAAAATGTATTAAACTATGTTTCATATTTCCTTTTAAGATATGTATTGTTCTAACACAGTTCTAACACAAGTTTATCTCTTCTATAGAGAAATCCCGAGACTAGTGAGTTGCTTTCAATTTTGAAAAATTGGCATCGATGTCATCAATATTCCAATGGCAGATGGGTTAATGATGCTACAGAGGCCAGTTATGTAAGTCATATCACTTTTTAAGTTTTAGTTATAAAATTTTGAGTTGGGTTGTAATTTACTCTATAATTTACTTTGTTAAATGGAATGTGCAAAATGAAATGCTTCAGATGCATACTCAACAAACCCAAGCTACTGTTGCATCTACTTTTGCTTTTAGTTTAGGCATATCTTAGACAACACATCTCCTGAATGACGAAGAGATAGCAGAGAATGTGCTTGGATCGCACAGAGGGCATAGGAAAAGAGTGGGCTCAAGGATGAGAAAAGATATCCTTGCAGCAGCTACTGTTAAGGAGGCTCGTTCACAGCCACAAGTCCCTCCACAAGTGCAACAATGGATGGAGCAACAATCTCAGTATAACACGCAACAAACTCAATATTAAAATCAAATGGCTGAATATTAAAATCAAATGGCTGAATATCAAAATCAAATTATGGCAATAATCAAGCGTTTACTGCCTGATTTAGATTTACCAATGCCTACCCCCCTCCACCACCACCACCACCTTCACTTGTTATGCCTTCCTATCCACCTCAAGAAGAAAACAATGATGATGATGATGAAACTGCTAATTTAGGACATTAGTTTCTACTTTTATGATTTAGACTTGTTGGCTTAATGTACATATAAACTTATTGTCTACATAGTTCTATTTTGTTTATATCAAATTTTATTAATTATTAGTATGATGAGAAATGAAATGAATGTATCTGTGAACTGGCAGTTATTTGCTTGTAAGTTTATTATGGCTCGGGATGAAAATTTAAAGGATGTTAAAAAAAAAACAGTGACGACAATTGTCGTCGCTAAATATTTGTCGTCGCTGATAAGTTGCAACGATGATAAAATGTTGTATCTCAAAATGAATATTGCTAATATACTATCGTCGGAGAATGTATACAGTGACGAGATTTGTCGTCGCTGATAATTATTTGTGACGATATTTGTCGTCGCTGTATTTTCAAAACTTTTGAAAAATTTTAAATTTTGTTCTTAATTAGAGATGATAAAGTCGTTGCTAATTTTAACGATGATAAAATGTCATCGTTAAATGTCTTTAGCTACCACTTATTAACGACGACATTTTGCGATGACATTGTCGTCGTCGTGTATTATTAGCGATGACTTTTCGTGTTTCAGTGATGACAAATGTCGTTTCTAAATAGTCTTCTTCTTGTAGTGGTATGTTTGTGTATCAATAAATTGGCCTGGTTATTTTTTTCAACAATTCTTGATAACGTTTTTTATGCTTTTCACAAAAAAAAAACAATAATAGAAATGAAGATAGATGAAAAATAACAATGAGATCAATCCTATTGTAGGTGACGTCTACCAACCAAAAATCTGAATTATCAATTAGTATATTTTTAAAAATTAAAATGCCAGAAAAATATGAATCAGTTATGCACTCTCTGATATATTTTTCTCCCTCTATTTTCCCCTCAATCTTTATTTTTAATTGTCATTTTATCAGTATATTTGTTCTCACTCTCTCTCTCATTTTTCTCCTTGCTCTTTTATTACATTTTCTTGCTCTTCGATCTCTCCTTTTATTTTTCCAATTCCTACCCTCTATTTAATCATTTATATATAAGTCACATCATATATTTGTTTAACTAAAAGAAAAAATTCTAAGTTATTTTTTAATAAGAATTTGTATTGCAGAAATTGTTATTTCATTTAATGATATTATTTACAAATAATATTCACCGAGAAGTAAATAAGTACACGTGTAAAGGGGGAAAAAAAGACACAAATTCAATCCTGGCGCTCTAAGAAGCCAATAAGCAGAAGAAAAATATGATAAAAAGGCGACAAGTGTACAAACCAAGAAAAAAAGAAAAGAAAAAAGGAAGTATAATTATTAATTAATTAATAACAGAGGATAAAGGATAGATTTAACGAACTAAACATATCAAAGAAAAAAGGTTCACAATGCAACAAGGAGGGGAAAAAAAAAAAGAAGCAAATTACGAATTATATATGATTAACTTTCTAATATATATAATAGTTTCTTTTATATATATATACACACACACAAAAGACAAAACGTATAGTCAGGGAAAAAAAAAGCGTCAAAAGGTGAACACAAAAACCAAGTAATAAACTGTGAAACACATATGGTGGGTCCCTATAGTATGACGTTTAGTTTTACATTGTCAGACTTCAACCCCTCTAGGAAGAAGCCAATCATAATAAGGCCTTGACATATGTATGATTGAAAGGCGGTATCATGGCAGGAAGAGTAAGCAAACAGCTGCAAACCTTACCCGCAGAATTACACGTCGCAAACAGAGTAAGCAACCAAGCAAGCACGTTGAAGTATGCCTGATTGCATGGCTGGTTATTTGGCTTTTTTATGTAGTTATACCGCTATATGTGGCTTTATATATATGTATATGGTCTTCTCCGACTCTTCTTCCTTTGATGTTTCTCCTACGTTGTATTTGTCATTCTATAACCTTAATGTTTATAAGATGACAACTCAACAACTACTTTTATAACGTTGCGGTGAAAATGTTAAAAAAAAAAAAAAAAAAATTGAGGGAGGTGGCCCGCTTTGGCGCCCCCCCACCCCCTTTTTTTTTTTTTAAAGAGAACTGCTTATTTTAAGATTAGTGATGGACTACCATATCAGTTAGTGCTTGACCATCAAATTATTAACTGATATTTGTTAAACATTTATTAAATCAAACAAGATTGATCACCAAATCAATTTAAAAAAAATTTGCCATCATCCTAAGCTAACAGAAACTAGAACATTAATTATAAACAATACTTCAGAAAGGTTTTTTCCCATTTATCCCCAAGGTTAGAACCCTCAACAATATTCAAAAACATAAAGAACAAGACATATACGTTGGAGCAGAAGCAAAATCATGAAGGAATAAAACATTTACGCTTTAGGTGGGGTGTAGATTGAAAGCTTATGAGAAACACCAAGGCATCAAGTGCACGCCAAGCGTTTGGTAAAAGACCCAATGCAGCACCAGTGGCTCTAAGCCATCCATCTCTCTAAAACCAATGCTTTAATCCCATCTCTCTTCAAAACCACTGCTGTGGCTAGCCCAGCTATTCCTGCTCCCACGATTACCTTTCTTCCACTATCTCCATTTCGGTCTCTCTCTTCTACTCTCTCTCTCTCTTTAAGGCTTTCTTACAAATATCTTGAGGGCATAATCCAAATCACCCCCTAAAAATATACACATACATTTGACTTATGTTTATGTATAACTAACGTCAATGTGATATAAGGCACAATGAAGATGTTTAAGTGCCAGCTTAAGTTTCAACCTGCACCTGCTTGTTTGTTTAAGTTTCAATCAGCACCCATGTGCTTGGTTGTTTTTTTTTTTTTCTTTAAGATAATCTTGAACTTGAATCTATATATATATATATATATATGACATGCTGTTATGTTTTGGCCTCATCATAATACACGCGCAGTAAACATACACTACTTTCAACTTTGGTAGCTCTTCTTATTAAATCTGAGAATTTTTTTAAAGAAAAAAGCAAGAAATCGGTGCATCTTCTTGCCTTTTGTTTCTATAGGGGCTTTTCTTTAGTTTTATTTATATTTGTTGTTTTCACATTTTTTTTTTATTGAATGCTTTCACGTGTAATACAACATTTCCCAAATTTTTGTTAGTTTTCTTTTAATCCATACAAATATCTCCATACAACAAGGCTTAATGTTTTCATTTTGCCATATTTCGTCTTTTAAGTTGTCGTTTTTTTTTTTTTTTTTCGAGTACGTGTGTTCTTGTGCTGTGTTTTGTTTTTGAATTTTTTTGTCTTGTTTTGACTTTTTATTCAATAATTAATACTAATAGTTTTTAAATTTTAGAAAATTTTTTAATCTCCCTTTAAACTTTAAGAATCACCTTTTTACTATTTGAACTTTTAGAATTCTTCGTTTTGTCTCCAAAACCTTAAAAATTACCATTTTACTGTTTGAACTTTCATAACACTTCACTTTGCTTCTGAAACTTTAAAAATCACCACTTTACACTTTAAACTTTCAAAACTACTCACTTTGCTGTATGATCTTCCGATTTCATATAGATAGAATTAAGCTTACTTAAGAATAATAAAATCTCATTTTTATTCTTATAAATAACCCATGTGTAAATCATATAGGCTTAATTCTATTCATTTGGAACAACAAATCAGAGGTTCAAGGGACCAAGTGAAGAGCTCCGAAAGTTCAAGGGGCAAAGCGATGATTTTTGAAGTTTAGGAGGCAAAGTGGAGAATTTTGAAAGTTTAAAAAGTAAAATGGTGATTTTCAAAGTACAATGAGCACATAAGAAAAGACCCTAAAATTTAAAAATTATTAGTGTTAGTAACTCTTTTCAATTAAAAAAGTTAGCTTTGTACATGCTAATAGGCTTGAACCTTGTGGTCATGAACTTGGGGCCTTGGACCAGGTAATAATATGACTATATTTAGTAGCTAGCACTTCTTTTGTAGTTATTAACATGAATTAATGCTTGCAGATGAATAGACATTATTTGTGATATTATTTGGGGTGGTCTATCACGCTTATCTTACGTACACTATGATGTATGGTTATAAACTATACTAAATCCTCCTCTCTTTCTTTTCTTTTTTTTTTTTTCAATATGTATGCGCTTTCTGTTTTTCAAGCTCCATTAGTTCTTGAGAAGAAATTGTCGGGAAAAAATATAGTTTAAATGAGGAGAAGAAAAAAGAATGCAGAGCGATAATCAAAAGAGACATAAAGAAAAAAAGAATGTAAAAAAAACGTAAAAGAGAAGAAATTATGGAATGGTAATGAGGAGCGCAAATAAAAGAGACAACACCAAAGACACTGGTAGGGAACAAATTGTTTTGGGAGAAAAAGAAAAAGTATGAAAAATATTAAAAGAGAGAATTCATGTCACTACGACATACTAGGAATTCCATGACGGTTTAAAACCAATGTAAAAAACTCACAATGGTTAAAAAACCATAGTGAAAACCTCAGCCGCGGTACAAAATCGAGTTTTTACGATGGTTTTTTACCGTCGTAGAACCTCAAAATGGGTGCTAATTTGAGGCGTTTGAGGGGAGCTCTTTTACGATGGTTTTTCAAAAAACTGTCATAAAAGATTGAATTTTCCATTACGGTTTTAAAACTGTCGTGGAAACTCCACATTCCACGATGGTTTTTATTAAAACCATTGTGGAATGTTGGTAAATGTACAAACTTTTCATGACGGTTTTATGCTAAAACCGTCATGAAAAATTGTTATTGCATAAAAAAAAAATTACCAAAATTTTTGATTTCCCACGAGATGGCTAGTCTTGTGTGTTATCTATTACGACATGGCCATGATTGTATACAAAAAATGATGTATGTTTAAATTACAAAGTATTTATAAGATCATTTACATTTGAATTATTTCACACAATCATTTATCTACTATTTCTATCTAAAAATGACATACCTACATACTATCTTCATTATTTACAATCATTTATTTACTATCTTTATCTTAAAATGACATACCTATTTACAAATTGTATCCATTCTATTCTAACTTCATTTATATCCGTATGTATATAAAATTCTTTTTTTTGCTATGGCTCGTATACCACTATTAATTATATCCCGCATGAAATGTAGAATAAAAAAAATCACATTCTACGTTTCCTTGTTGTCTTGGACACTTAAATCTAGAATATAGTGTTCTGTTCGGTTAGAATGTTACATCACTTCCCACTTGAAGCTTCCAATTGTTAATTGCCCTAGTAATGCTTCATGATTAAATGAATTCATAGACAATATAATTATGTAAAACTTAACATAGTTAATTTTATAAGACAACATTAATACTTACAATCTCGTGAGTGATACGAAATCATCACGTGGTGGGAGTCCGAGGGGATCAAACCAATATATTTGGTCTTCCTATGATGAAATAACTGCCAACATGTAATGTTTTCAACATTGGATGGCACGAAGAGTAATTTCCCCTACAGTGCTTGAGCTGATAGGTGGAGGAGTGACGTGGTGCACTCTTTGCAATCATTCTATATGTGTCTTGTAATACTTGAAACAATTGCCGGAGATATGAAGCCGAAATTGTGCCTCTCGCCTTGAAGTTCATAATATTCCACTAAAAAGCTACAATAAAAAACAATACATTCAATTATTTAAAAGCACCTTACAACTCTACTTAGATTTAAAAAAATAAGAATTAAGGATAGAGCTATTACCTGAGGTATACTATGATACAGTTTGCCTCGATTTAATCAAAGGTGATGAAGTAATAAACGTGCTTATACCCCACATAGATAGGCAATTCATTATCAGGGATATTTCTCGATATCAGGCACTAAATCATCAACCTATTGTGCATTAAAGAATGTGTGTTTAAAGCCAACTACTTAAATTCTAGAGGTACTGAAGAGAAGTTAAATGTAGGCAATGGCTTATTCGCAACGAGTTGTTCTTTTTTTCTTATTTGTTCTATCTCAGGTTGTGATTGTCTTACTTTTGTAGAACTTTTCTTTTTGAGGTGGTTCTTTTCCCCTAGATCTTCTAGAACGTGGCTAGGCGGTCGACTCGTCTTCATCGTTGTGACAACTTTAATTAGCCTCTTTGGCCATGCAATGAAGCTTCTAGCGGCTTAACCTATAGTTGCTTCAAATGTCAGAATAGGCAATTCAGCTGTACTAACTCTAATAGTAATGATGCTAAAGTGCATGTTTTCTTCCTTTAAGGGTCTTCCATGGATTGTATCAATTGAAAGACTCTCCATCCACTCTTTCTCAAGCGCAACAAGTGCACACCCACTATTAATTCTTTCGTCAACAAAGAGCCTACATTCTTGATATTGTTCGGGCTCATGACGATAAGGTGACAAATGGACTTCTAGTGCTTGTAGAGCTTTTGCTACATTGTCAGGAGGGTTACAACAAGCCTTGAAGCTGTAACGTTGTGAGATGCTATCATCTGTTGATTTGGCACTTCCTTAGGAAATGAGCTCAGTCACAAGACCTCATAGTTCTATAATTTCCATCTACATCTTTGACATTTGAGAATTGAATTTTGAACATGGTTGGAGGTCAAAGTATTGAGACTGCTTCATATATTTTAATTGACTGCGAACACATCTTGAATGTCTCGGTTTTTCTAGTGCCTTCATCAATATTTCATTGTCACCAATGAACTGAAAGGTCCCTTGACTTTGTTGCATCGTGTACGCATCCTGTAAAACAATAACAAACCAAGTTATTCTTAATATCCTTCAATAGGTATTAAATTACAAATTAATAATTTGAGCTCAACAAACTTACAATCAAGTTCCCAATTTTTGCTAGTCTTAGATTTTTAAATTGTCCATTGGGACCTTGAAGTAATTTTACCCAGAACTTCTCCCGTGTTCGTAGCACGCCCGTATCAACTAACTATATTATGCTATGTTAGTAATATATTAATGATAGAATAATTGATATATATAATATGAGTAAGATATTGACGTACCAATAATTGCTCGAGCTTTCTATATGTGACTCAGCCAACCATAGAACAACATTATTTTTTGCTCTTATTTTTTTTGTGTTAATTGATTGCAGTTGGAATTCGACAGAATGTTGATACTTCATAAAAGCTTCCTAATCATCATCGTTTATAGAGGGGTAGTAGTGTACTACTATAGGAGACTACTTATATGCATTTTCATCCTCCTTTAGAATGGAAAGGTATGGCTATACAAAAGTAAGGTTAAGGTCGGATCTAAATCGCTTTGCTAATTTGTCACAAACTTTCAAAGCCTTTTTCCTATACCACTCGTCTACTGTGAAAGCTTCGTAAATCTCTCTCCAAATTACTTCTTTTGCTTGGTCCAAATCCTTAGACCTTCCATCTTTAATCTATATAGGAATGTGTTCTCGACTAAGAACTCCAATCTAACTGCTTAATTCAATGTCGGGTGCGCCTTTTGGTTAGCCTTTTGAATCAAATGTCGCTTCTATTCTTAAACCCTTCTTCTTTGTCCGATGAACTTTTTTCATCAAAGTAGCTTTTCGCTCAAAATCTACTTTGGGATCAAATTCGGTGTGCCTTTGTGGCTTACTAACTTGTTTTCCCTTGCTATATTAAGAGGAAGATGGAGTGCACTTTTCATACTCCTCCTCATAATGGTCACTATCGCTCACTTGAGACATTTAACCTATTCTAATAATCACCAAAATCACAACATCATAAATTGCTAAGGAAATCTAATAATAAACTACTTAAGAAGATATGAGACTCATCAATATTATGGGTTTCATTACACATCAATAGCTAAATATATTATGGATAGTTGTGAGTGTATGTATATATATACAAGCTCATGCTCAGATATAAGCTTATTAATAAAAACCGTTCACTGAAGTAAAAAATTTACAAAAACAAATAGCACATCATTTATATTGGAAAATAATCTAACTAACTTACTTACCAACTTCAATACTCTATATTTAATCATATGAGCCTTACACATGCTGAAAGAATTTTGTTGTTAAATTAATAATTTTGTTGTTACAGCGATTCAATGTAGAATAATAATGGAGCTTTGCTTATTTTCTTTTTTATTTAATTTATACTTGTCCAATTATGTAAAATGATTGTCTAATGCACACTTATTGCTTTTAGGTGATTGATCATTAGTTAGTTGACTAGAAAATTATAATGAACTTAGGAGAGGGATTTATGTGTCAAGCCAAGCATAGAACAACGTAATTGCTAATGGGACAAGAATATACTTATTAGAATTATGTAGCTATTAAAGAGAACCTAAAGCTTAATTGATTTTAATTAAGTGACAATCATAGAAATATAGATTGTTATTTAATTAGGGATATTTTTACTGAGTAAGATATTGTCTAAGAAACGTAACCATAGACATCACTCATCAATCTCCACTTTTAAATGTGCAAGACATCCATACAAAGATGAAAGAAGATAAAAATATCAACAATAAAAGATAAAGATGTAGATGAGTCCTTATGACAAACTGAATGCAAAAGAAAGAGCTGCTAACAATTGGAGGACCAATGACTATGTTGTATCTACGCACCTGTGATATATGAAGCTAACGAAAAAGCAAAAATCTATGATATATGTAATCCACATATGCATCTACGCAAAGTAGTGCAAATCTATATGTGCACGGTCAAAAAACCTGTGCAACCTATATATGCAC
The DNA here is from genome assembly GCA_946598075.1 of Artocarpus hirsutus. Classification (NCBI taxonomy): domain Eukaryota; kingdom Viridiplantae; phylum Streptophyta; class Magnoliopsida; order Rosales; family Moraceae; genus Artocarpus; species Artocarpus hirsutus. The sequence continues at coordinate 45,649 of CAMOHE010050592.1, read as the reverse complement.
CTCACAAATATAAACATAACATGTAGATAAGCAGTCTCATAAGGATTTCATGCATAATAGATATGTAAATGTGGAAGGACCTTAGTGCATATTAATAATGTAAATGTGGAAGGGGAAAGGAGGGGAGGGGGAAGGAAGTGGGAGGGGGCAGAGGGGAGGTGGTTGCGGGCGCGAGGGGGAAGGAGAGAGAGAGGAAGAACTTACAACAGGGGACGGCGATAGCGATGGCAACTACAACAAGGGTAACAACGATAGTGACGTCAATTGGGGGTGATGGTGATGGGGGGTGCGAGGTTGAGAGGGAGAGAGAGTTTGAGTGAGAGAGAGAGAGAGTTGTAGAGAGAGAGAGAGTGGATTTTGAAATGAGGGTGGGGGCGCATAGATTACAAAAAACAAAAAGCCCTAGGGCTCACATTACACAACGGTTCTTTAGAAAAACCGTCGTGTAATATCTAAACCTATACGATGGTTTTTTTTGAAAAACTATCATATAATATTTAAGTTTACATGATGGTTTTTCAAAAAACTATCGTGTAAGCTTTATTTTCCACGACGATTTCTACAAGAAACCGTCATGGAATAACTGTTTTTATGATGGTTTTTTAAAAATCCATTGTAAAAAAATGGTCAAATTGGCCACTTATATAAGTTTTTCTTCTCTGTCTATGGTGGCCAACCCATGTGTTAAGTATCCAATGGCCCAGAATGTTTAGTTTTTATTGTTTTTATCATAAATATAACTGCAAATCGATATTCTTTACCTTAAAAAAAAAAAGATGAACAACGAAATAAAGAAATATATTTAAATAAATTAACATTGATTTCTTTATAGCTGCTCATTTTTTTCTCTTTTTTTTTCATTGGTTCCTCAATACATATCCATTCCACATCTTCACAAAGCAAGTGCAAAACATCATCTTCAAAATCATCTATCTCTTCAACCGATGGCAATCCCTTTGTGAATGAAGGGATGTCCATGCAATTCTCGGCAACTTCTCCATCGTCAATAACTACACTTGGCTTCATCAGGACGACTGGAGACAACTCCATGTCTTGGGGATCTGTTGTATAAAAAACTTGGATTGCTTGTGATACCATCATGAAGGGATCATTTTTGTATCCCAATCATCTAAAGTAAACCACCATGAGCCATCATTATTGGTCTTAATATAGTTATCGTCAACCTACTTGCACTTAAAAAGTGCTATGCACAATCTGTTAGAAAAAAAGTATGCAATAGAATTTTAAAATTTTTATATTAAAGTATTTGTCAAAACACAAGTTTGACATGCTATATGCATAAATTATCAAGATCTTACTAACCTTTATACGTTGAAGAACTCCCGCAATTCATGAAGAAAAGTAACGTTTTAGAAGAGCCTCAATCAACTAGTGTTCTTTACTATTCTCTATCCACAATCAGAGTGAGTGTGGGCTCACACGTACAACTCTTCCACTAGGCAACTCTCTTTCTAACCAATTGAGAAAACCCAAAGCTAGTGTTCGTGATTTTTGAACAAGAGCTCTCAGGGAGCTTTTAGCATCTCACCAGCAGAGTTTTAATCTTAATCTCTCAATTGATCTAAATAATAATGAGACTCACTCCCTTTTTTATAGAGGTTAGGCCTAGGAGTCAGTCTTTATCAAATAATACCTCAAAATTTGAATCGGAATCAAATTTGGATCAATATCTGATGAAATCTACGTGAAAATGCACGATCTTTTTATTGCGTGATTGGCATGCCGATTTGTCTAACTGGCATGCCGAACTAGCCCCATCGACAGGCTGAACCTGAGGATAGGCATGCCGACCCTACGATAAAAATTCCAGCAAATATTTTATTTTTCACCCAAAATTCTATAGGATAAAGTCTTAGTTTTAATTCAAATAACCTAATAGAGAAGTTATCTAATTAAAATAACTTTATCTAGATAATCTCTAGGAAAATAAATGAATTCTTGATAATTCTACAAGTTTATCTTGATTTAATTTTTTAAAATTAAATCAACTAATAAATAGATAAGAATTATCCGATCTTAATAATTCAACAAGTTTATCTTGAATTAATTTTATCACAAAAATTAATTCAATCGATAAACAAACATGAATTATCTGATTTTATTGAATTTGAGCCAATCTGATAAATCTGACATAAGTCATCAATTGTTAAAAAAGCACGCCGTATCATTATAGGATTTTTGTAAGCTAGTAAAGGGGACCAAATGGACCTATATAGTTCAAGCTCCCGATAATTATGAAACATAATATCCTAGATATACATTTCATAATTATCAACTCCAATGTTACTCGATTAAAAGCTTAGAGCTGCACTCTTGAACTATATAGAATTACGAAGCCCATATAGTTAAGTCTCCATGACATATCATAATGTATCATATCCCTATAGGATTATCTATAATCTGCTTAGGACAAGTTCTGTCTTACCTTCTCAATTATTTTAATTTTATGTTCCATTATCTCACCATTGGAAAACTTACTATCCAAAGATAGTATACCATTTGGTTACACCTATATATCCAAATGATTAATCGCTCTAGTTTTTTAATTACAAAATAACACATATAAGAGGATATCACTACCCTTAAAGAGGAGCTATGGATTTCATATCTATGAATAACAGGTCATGCTATCAAGAGTCATGCCTCTAACGTATTGGAATGCGTACCACTATTAAAATGTAGGTGTCACCCTTTGGAACATCAAAAGACACAAGTCAAGAAAACAGACCCACTATTTATCTCAGGATTAAGATACAATACAAATGATTGTCTATAGTGAATTGATTTACTAAGATACAATTATTAATCCAAATCAATTCACTTTTTGTCCCGATCCAACACATCATTACCTATGACAATGTGCCAATGTTTTTATTCATAGAGTCCACCTCCGATGGTCAAGACAAACCATCTCCCAATAGGGATATAGACAACATAACAATCTTTACATGAATAAAGCTTCCAACTTTGTTCCCTCGATTACGGATCTTATGATTTAGACTGTCACCTTAAGAATCATGTCTTCTGCATAATCTGTCCTTCATATGTCCAATTTTTAAAGGTTTAGACCGACAGTCTCAAATTATTGTTTGCTTAACATACATTCAACAAATATGAACGTAAAGAGGACAAGGTTTAGTATATAAATAATAAATGAATTCTTTATTAATAAAAATGTCTCCAAAAACATATTACATTTTTACTCTTTAGGGCAAACATGTTTAACAATCTTCCACTTGCACTAAATGAGTAAATATAACAAATCGTATCCCTATAGCTTCCACATGCCTCTCGAAGACTCTTCCAGAATGTGTCTTCATGAATGGATCAGTTAAATTGTCCTCTGACGTGATCTTGTATACCGTGACATGCCCGCCCTCGATGAAGTCCTTTATCACATGATACTTTTAATCAATATGTTTACTCTTCTTGTGAAATCTTGGTTTCTTAGCATTAGCTGCCACCGCACTGTTATCACAGTATAGTGATACCGCCTTATCCATACCAAAAACTACTTCAACATCCCTGAGGAACTTGTAGAGCCACATTGCTTATTTCGAAGCATCACTAGTTGCCACATACTCGGCCTCCATTGTTGAATCTGAAGTGCAATCTTACTTTATACTTCTCCAACTGATGGCACTGTTGCCCAGAGTAAACAAAACCCTGAAGTCAATCTCTTAGAATCCAAACAGAATTGAAAATCTGAGTCTGTATATCCTAGACGAGTTAAGTACTCACTCAAATACACATGCATATACCCCCAAGTCTTTTTCAGGTACTTAAAAATATGCTTTACTGCAACCCAGTGGCTCAGTCCCAGATCTGCATGAAATCGACTTACAAACCTGATCGTAGAACAAATATCTGATCGTGTGCAAAGAATGGCATACATGAGACTACCACTACCGAAGCATAAGGCACCTTCTTCATGTATTCTCTTTCTTCATCAGACTTTGGAGAGTCTTTCTTAAAAAAAGTAATTCCAAACCTAGATGGTTGCCCACCTTTATTGGAATCCTACATTGCAAACCTCCTGAGAATCTTATCTATGTAGCCAGCTTGGGACAAAGCTATCATTTTGTTCTTCCTATCCCAAAAGATCTGGATACCAAGAACAAAATTAGCCTCACCTAAGTCCTTCATGTCAAACTGCTTGGTCAACCATAATTTGACTTATGACAATTCCCTAACGTTGTTGCCGATTAGATGAATGTCGTCTACATAGAGCAGTAGAAAAACCACCTTCCTATCCTTATTGTGTTTATAAACACATGGCTCATGCACATTTTGTGAGAACCCATAAGCCTCGATTACTTTATCAAATCTTAAGTTCCATGAATGGGAAGCCTACTTAAGTCTGTAAATTGACTTTAGTAGCTTACAAAACTTACCCTCTTGACCCTTGACCTTGAACCCATCTAGTTGTTCCATATGAATGGATTCATCAAGATAGCCATTTAGAAAACCTATCCTGACATCCATCTGCTAAATCTCATAGTCGAGAGCGGTAGCTATGGGCAAGAGAATCCAGATGGACTTAAGCATGGCTACAGGTGAAAAGGTTTCCTCGCAATCAATTCCTTCCTTTGGCGTATAACCCTTAGCTTCCAGTCTAGCCTTAAAGGTTTTGACATTTCCATCCACTCCTCTTTTTCTCTTGTAGATCCATTTACACTCTTTGGGTTTTACCCTTTCAGGAAGACCCACAAGTTCTTAGACTTGATTAGTCTCCATAGACTTCATCTCTATATTCATGGCCTCTGTCCAGAGTTTCGAATCAACATCCTCCACAGCCTTTGCATAAGTATAAGGGTCCCTGTCATGTTCATCCAGTTTAACCAAGAAGGCCTCACCCTTGAACATATACGTTTCAGGTTAATGCCCAATCCTCCCACCATGCCAAAGCCCTTTAGGTTGTTGTTCAGGTTAGTTTGGTTTTTTTACACTGATTGGAACGGTTTCATTTGGAACCTCTAAGGTGATTGGATCACTCCTTAATCCCTCAAGCATCACTTTGCTTTGAGGCTTAAAGTTGTCCATGTAACTCTTCTCAAAGAAAGTTGCATGAGTTGAAACCACGACTTTATTTTCCTTTGAAAATAACCCCCTTTAGTCCCTTTTGGATATCCTACAAACACGCAAACTTCCAAACATGCTTTCAACTTATTCGCATTCTTAAATAGGACATGAGCCGGACATCCCCATATGTGAATATGGTTTAAGGATGTCTTCTTGCCTGTCCACAACTAGTGAGGAGTTTTAGGGAATGATTTTGAAGGCACATTGTTCAAAAGATAACATGCGGTTTGTAGTGTATATCCCCAAAAGGATAAAGACAATGATGAATAACTCATCATGGACTTGACCATGTCCAATAAAGTCCTATTTCTTCTCTCTATCACACCATTCTGCTATGGAGTGGCTGCCATAGTCAAATGGGATAAAATATCATTCTCTAATAAGTGTCCCAGAAACTCATCAGAAAGGTATTCTCCACCTCGATCAGATCGAATTGCCTTTATGGGTCTACCCAATTATTTTTTCACTTTAGCCCAAAACTTTTTGAACTTGTCATAAGTTTTGCTTTTGTGGTGCATCAGGTACACATACCCATACTTTGAGTAATCGTGAATAAAAGTGACGAAGTACTCATACTCTCCTCGTGTCGGATGTTCATCAGTCTGCAAACATCATTATGCATAAGTTCTAGAACCCCTTTGGCCCTATTACCCTTAGACTCGAATGGTTTTTTGGTCATTTTATCCTTCAAACAAGATTCGTATTTAGGTATAGATTCCACCTTTAAGTGACTTAAAGGTTCATCCCTTACCAACCTTTGAATCCAATTCAGGTTAATATGCTAAGGTGCAAATGCCAAAAATAAGTCTTATTAGAGTGAGAAGTTTTAAGTATTTTAGAGTTATTATTATTCATCTCAACATTAAGCAGTAAGTCCGCTTAGGTTTGATAAAATATAAATTATTTGCATCCATTTAGAACAGATAAAAGATTTGCTTTTACGAATCACCACTTTATTATAAAAGAAACTAAATAGGAGTCTATAAATAAACAAGCTACAGACATTAAATTCGTTTTAAATTTAGGAACATAAAAACAATCTCACAAAACTAAATTCCTATAATTATCAAAATAAAGATGGTCGTCTCCCACTGCTTCCGCTAAGACCAAGGATTCATCACCTATTCGAAGCGTGAAGTCTTTATGAAGCAGACTTCTTGTTTTTTTAAACCCCTATAGAGAAACACAAACATGATTAGTTGCACCGAAATCTATGACCCAAATGTCACTAGATTCCTCAACTAAACAAGTTTCTAAATACAAAAGATCATACCTACCTCTTTTGGAAAGGAAGTCCTTGCAATGATTCTTGATGTGCCCAACCTTCCCACAAAAGAAGTACTTTAGCTTTTTGGGTTCTTCTTCTTCTTCTTCTTGCTCTCGTTGTTAGCATGAATAAAAGACCTCCCGTTCTTGGCCCATTGTTTCTTTCCATTCCCAAAATTAGGATTGGAACTAGGAGCAGCTGCTAAATTGGCCTTTCCACCATTAGGAGATTCCCTTATCAATAGTTCAAACGCCTACAACTATTTCATTAATTCTATTAAAGTCATATCCTACCTATTGCTCAAATTAAATGTAGCTCTAAATAGAATAAATTCCTTTGACAGAGTCTCAAAGACCATGGTCATTTGAGTTTTAGCATCGATGTCGGCCCATTGGTTTGTGCCTCAGAGAGGTAACTTATGACCAACATCATGTGCTCCTTTACAGATGTCCCTGGTGTCTGCTTACAGTTCAAAATTTTCCAAAGTGCCCCTTGCTGCTTAGTTAAGGCCTGGCCTCTAAACATGTCTTCTAGATTATCCAAGATCTGCTTAGCAGTCTCATAATCCTCATGTTCATCCTGCAGCATGTTGTTCATGTTGGCCATAATATAGCAGCAGGCCTGATCGTTTGCATCTTTCCAACGATCATATGCTTGGAATTGATTGTTGGTGGAATATCCCATAGGCTTGGGAGGACAAGGGGTTTTCAGCACAAATTTCAATTTCTCAAAGGAGAGGACAATATCAAGGTTCTATTTCTAATCATTATAATTCTCTCCGGTTAATTGGTTTTTATCAAGTATCGAAGATAAAGCATTTTTAGACCTTTTTAATCTATGATAAAGAATCATATATCAAACATAAGTAAATATAGCATAATAATTTAGTAAGATAACACAATCATGTAAAAAACATACAAATGTGTTTATGTGTCAAAACCTTGAAAATATCACAACCTTACAATGATAATTCCTAACTCAGAATTCAAGAAGCTCCTAGGGGAGTCATGCCAAATTTAATTAAGAACACGGATCCCCTCCTGATTAATACATGCCATCCAGGACCCGTATAATGCAGCATATATTAATAATCATTTCTTTGGCCATTAATTTTATTAACAGAGCTCCTAGGGGAAGTTAATAATAAAATTAACATGAATGTATAACCATTGTTTCAATATTTTATCCATGATTTATAATCACCACTTAGGTGTGTGCAACCATAAATCATGGTAAATATCTTATCCTCTCGAAATCTAACCTGGTACATGATGAAGTCCCTTCCTAGGGGTTGGAACCACCATGTTCTTCCTATGGACCAATGATGAAGGCCCTAGGTCATCTCTTCGAAAACCTTCTCCCACTCAATCTTTTGAAATCAAGGTTTTATTTTAAAAAGACATATATGAACAATTTTAATATGAGCAGCACTCCATATTCTATACGACATGTTATCAATATATACATGGCAAATTATATTATAATATAGACAAGCAAAGCAATCAAGAAAAACTACAAGTAGAATAATAATAAATAACCATAATATTATGGTTCCACCCTATAGAATAGAAAATAAAGAGTATAAGAGAATAATCAAAATATATTATCAATTCTTCATTCTTGAATCCTCAAGCTGCATCCTTCTTAATGTAATGCCTATCTTCAAGTCTTCAATCTCGTATGAATCGAATACTTCATATTTTAGGTCATATCTAAATTTAATGTTTCTTAGACTTGTCCTAAAAATAAAATTAAAACTGCAATGAAAAACTACACCTTTTTTAGAAAAATTTTTTGCTCTCTGCTGGCAAGTCGATTTAGGTGATCGTTTTACCAATCATAACCCTCCAGCCTACTGATCTTCACAAACTGGCTTGTTGATTCATGACAGATCGGCCTGTCAAACTAGAAGTTCGACATGCCGCCAAAGCCACATGATTTTTGCCCCGCTAACGATCTACTGAAACCAAAGTCTGGTCTGCCAATCCTATGACCATCGGCCTGCCGAATTAGATGGTTCAGCATGTCGACCGAGTAGAAACCACCTTTTTCAAAAAATACAGTTTCAATGCAATTCAACAATTTTATTTTCAACATTTCAAAAACATAAAATTAGAGACTCATGAAATACCTAGGGACACCATCATCAATCTTCTAGGTCCGCTTCTAGATCCGTCTTCTCCAGATGATTATTGAATTATAAAATTCTTACAAATTTAAAATTAAATAATAATTCCTAGACGAAGATGATAGTCTGTCATCTAATTGCATGAAACACCTCGATACATATTTTAACCTCTAAAGAACCATAATCGGTATAAATTAATTAATTAATAAATAATTAAATAATAATTTAATCAACCATAATTAATTAATAAATATTCACCATATAATCCATGACAACATATAAAAATATATAGAAACCTAGAGTGTCAACTCTCTATAAAATTAAATTCAAGTATAAGAGAGATCAAGATCACATAATTTACACATATAGCATGATCACAAACTCGTAAAATTTATGTAAAAACTATGGCTCTAATACCAATTGTTGGAAAAATAATATGCAGCAAAATTTTAAAATTTTTATATTAGAGTATTTTTCAAAACACAAGTTTGACATGCTGTATGTATAAATTAACCAGATCTTACTAACCTTTATATGCTAAAGAACTCCCGCAATTTGTGAAGAGAAGTAACGTTCTAGAATAGCCTCAACCAACTAGTCTTTTTTGCTATTCTCTATCCATGATCGGAGTGAGTGTGGGCTCACACGTATAGCTCTTCCACCAGGCGACTCTCCTTCCAACCAATTAAGAGAACCCAAAGCTAATGTTCGTGATTTTTGAACAAGAGCTCTTAGGGAGTTTTTAGAATCTCACAAGCAAAGTTTCACTTTTAATCTCTCAATTGATCTAAAATATAATGAGACTCACTCCCTTTTTTATAGAGGTTGGGCTCAAGAGTCAGTCCTTACTAGATAATATCTTAAAATTTAAATCAGAATCAAATTTAGATTAATATTTGATGAAATTTTTGTGAAAATACGTGATCTTTTTATCATGTGATCGGCATGCCGATCTGCCTAATTGGTGACGAACTTGCCCCATCGGCAGGCTAAACCTGAGGATCAACAAGCCGAACCTATGATAAAAATCCTAGTGAATCTTTTATTTTCCACTTGAGATTCTATAAGATAAAGTCTCAGTTTTTATTCAAATAACTCAATAGAGAAGTTATCTAATTAAAACAACTTTATCTAGATAATCAATAGGAAAATAAATGAATTCCTGATAATTCTACAAGTTTATGTTGATTTAATTTATTCAAAAAATTAAATCAACCAATAAACAGAGAAGAATTATCCAATCCCAATAATTCAACAAGTTTATCTTGAATTAATTTTATCACAAAATTAATTCAACTGATAAACAAACATGAATTATCTGATTTTGCCGAATTTGAGCCAATTTGATAAATCTGACATAAGTCACCAATTATTAGAAAAGCATGCTATATCGTTATAGGATTTTTGTGAGCTAGCAAAAGGAACCAAATGGACCTATATATTTCAAGCTTTCGATAATTTTGAAACCCTATGTCCCAGCTATACATTTCATAATTATCAACTTTAATGCTACACCACTAAAAGCTTGGAGCTGCACTCTTGAACCATATAGAATTACAAAGCCCATATAGCTTAGTCTCCATGACATATCATAATGTATCGTATCCCTATAGGATTATCTATAATTGGCTTAAGGACAAGTTCTGTCTTACCTTCTCAATTATTTTTAACTTACGTTTCCTTATCTTACCATCAGAAAACTTGCCATTTAAAGATAGTATACCATTTTTTTACACCTATGTATCCACATTGTTGATTGCTCTAGTTTTTCAATTATAAGATAACACATATAAGAGGATATCACTACTCCTAAAGAGGAGCTATGGATTCCATATCTATGAATAACAGGCCTATGCTATCAAGAGTCATGCCTCTAATGTTCCAGCATGCGTGCCGCTATTAAAATGTAGGTGCCACTCTTTGGTACATCGAAAGATATAAGTCAAGACAACAGGCCCACTATTCATCTCAGGATTAAGATACAATACAAATGATTGTCCAAAGTGAATCGATTTGCTGAGATAAAATTATTAATCCAAATCAATTCACTTTGTGTCCCAATCCAACATATGTCACCTATGACAATGTGCTAATGTTTCTATTCACGGAGTCCACCTCTGATGGTTAAGACAAACCATCTCCAAATAGAGATATAGACAACATAACAATCTTTACATGAATAAAGCGCCTAACTTTATTCCCTTGATTGCAGATCTTATGATTTAGACTGTCACCTTAAGAATCATGTCTTCTGCATAATCTTTCCATCATATGCTCAATTCTTAAAGGTTTAGACCAAAGTTGCAGCCTATTGTTTGCTTAACATCATTCAACAAATATGAACGTAAAGAGGACAAGATTTGGTATATAAATAATGAATGAATTCTTTATTGATAAAATGTCTCCAAAAACATATTACATTTTTACTCCTTAGGGCATACACGCCTAACAATCTCCCACTTGCACTAAGTGAGTAAATATAACAAATCGCACCCCCATAGCTTTCACATGCCTCTTGAAGACTTTCCCAAAAAGTGTCAATGGATAAGCTAAATTGTCCTCTGACGCGATTTTGCATACCGCGACATACCCGCCCTCAACAAAGTCCTCTATCACATGATACTTTCGATCAATATGTTTACTCTTCTTGTGAAATCTTAGTTTCTTAGCATTAGCTGCTGCCACACTGTTATCATAGTATAGTGATTCTGCCTTATCCATACCAGGAACTACCTCAAGGTCCCCAAGAAACTTGTGAAGCCATATTGTTTCTTTCGAAACATCACTAGTTGCCACATAGTCGGCTGCCATCGTTGAATCTGAAGTGCAATCTTACTTCATACTTCTCCAATTGATGGCACCGCCGCCTAGAGTAAACACAAAACCCAAAGTTGATCTCTTAGAATCCAGTTCAAATTGACTTACCAAACACCCTATTAGAAGTATAGAAATATAGATGTTCATGTAAACAAAAGTATAAAAAATACATAAAAACCTTCCTAAGAGAAATTAATTTGTGAGTACAAAATTGAATTTTTATTGTCCATTCTCTATAAACCTTAAATACAGGCAAACATAACTACATCATCCTTAAACTACATTAATATTTATTGTAAATCAAAATTCGCATACCAAAAAGTAGTAAAAACAAAAGGCAATGTCATTAAGCATATGCTTCTAATAATTAATCGCATAACTTTGAAACTTGGAAATTAGCAAAAATCAAACTTAAAAATTAAAATATGAAAATCCTAACAAAATTTAATTAATAAAATCAATGGTCAAAATACAAAAAACATAAAATTTGTATACTAAGAAGAGGTATGATTATAAGTACCATTTAAAGGCCAAGTCAACATCATAAAAGCCAAAGAAATGAATGTTCGGATTGATGCCCATAAAGCATATGATCTTTTGAAATGGACATATTTATAAATAAATAAAGTGAATTTATTTATTACATTTGTGTGTTTGTATTTTGCATACTTTAAGAATATCATGAAAATTCCTTGATTATCTATGTGGCTTTAAATGTTCTGTATAAGTGTTACATATAAGAGGATAATATTTAAAGATGACAATTAGAATGGTTAGTAACATATAATAAATTATTATAATTAATAATTCAATTAAAGTATAAAATCTTTAATTGAGCATTACTAGTACAGGTCATTTCCATTAAGAATTAAACATTCTTAACCGTACCGTTAATATAGTGAGTCACTAAATGAGTGCACTATACATATGAGATTATGTAGGACGAGGACATGATGTGATATAAACAGCTAACAATTTCTGATAAATATAGCAAGTTCTAATCGCATCGATACATGGTCATATAAAAGACTAGCTTAATCCTGAGTTATTAGTAGACTCCTATTTATGGATTTATATATTTTTGACTTATTCGATATGGATTTGAAGATCAAATCTTATTTCTTGTATCTTGGAGGCATGATGAAGTAAGTAGCCAGGAATGTTAATATTACAAGATAGACTCCATTTCTCCTCTAACGTGAAGCAGATAAATAATTCTCTTGAATATTGATTTAGAGCTAGAATAATAAGAGCGTTCAATTCATAATTAAGTTCATGAATTTATTATTTAATAAAGAATCAATAACACTCAAGGATAAAGAAGTAATTGGAGAGGTTAACAGATTTTTCTTAGCTTTAATTATGAATTATTTATGAAAGATTAACTTATATGTAATAACTATATCAAATAGACGACTCTAAGAAATGAATAATTAAATATTTGTGATGTCAAGAGTGCAATTTCAAGTATTTAGTGAAGTTACATTGGAATCAATTAAAGAGTAGTATATTAATTAAGACATTTAATTAATATTGGTTTCATTGGAGTTTTAAATTATGGGTCCTTAAGTCCCCAGCCATCCATGTAAACACTATTTAGAAAAGTAGAATTATTAGTATAAGTAATTAATTTAAAATTATGAAATTCTAAATTAAATATCACTCAAAATAAATTAATTATGATTTAATTTATATTTATTAAATAATTAGATTGTTTAATATAAAATAATTAATTTTAGAAATTACATAGTGGGTGGGTCCCACTGTGTATGGCGCACATAGTGCGAGGGTCTCATTGTGTGTAACGCCCTAGCACTAAGAGGAAAGTCCTAATGTGTACATCAAAGCTTGTTTACAAAGTTTTCATATTTAGTATTTCCAATTTTGAATAAATATGATTTAATTTAAATATGAAAAGTTTAATATGGAGACAAATGAGATTTGGTAACAAGCAGTATTCTCACCCGCACTATAATGGAGATGGCACCATATGCATACATATTGTCCCTATGTGTGGTGCCTATCACAGTACTTAGAATGAGAAACTTGTATCTTTTATTTTAATTAAATATTTGACGTTAAAATTACAACAAAGAGATTTTCCAAAAACAATTAGCTCTATTGTACTCTATAAATAGAGACCTCATCTATTCTTTTAGGAGACATTTGTGAGTCTTGAAGAGACTAAAAGTACTCTGTAAAAAAACACTCATAGGTGTACAGAAGAGAGAGGTAAAGAAGAAAAGTTCTTCTATTTCTTGAGTGATAGCTAAAACCTATATTCCTACTATGCTCACACGTGCATCCATTCGGTGTCGAGGACTAGACGAGGAAGACATTATTTTCAAAGTTAGAGAATGCCCTTTGCTATTCTCATTTCGCTTCGTCTTCATCTCTCTATTAATAAGCAAAGTATTTATACACGATCTATAACTTTACCACGTTTCTACTATATTTTGTGAAGAATGTTTTTCAAGACAAACAAATGGTATCAGAGTGAGCTATAGAATATATTAATTTTATGCAATGATTATGAGATAATCGTTATAAATAAATATATATGTTCTCTATTATTGTATATGATAGGTAGGCACTTTGTATTAATATATATGTTTTATGTATATATTCATGTGATGAATGATAAATGCATGAACAGTGGATTTGGTCATTAATTAGATGGTTCCAAGGATTTCTTTACTTTAGTAGAATTGATGTTCACCCAAAATTAGAGGGTTAGGATTTTTGTAATTTATTTTTTAGCAATTTATATTATTATAAAATTGAAAACGGAAGAATTCTTAAAGACTCGAAGTTCTACAAAGCCCCAAAAAATCAGAATCAATGATTATAGGATAGTTGGGGGTTGATAGTTTCAACAACTGTTGAGAAAACATGAAAAACATAGCAAAAAACTCAAGCGCCTGTGTGATGATGATTAGCGACCCCTCTCTTCTCATGACGGCGCGCCTATGATGATGCTAATGGTGCAACACTTGGGCTTTTAAGATAAAATAAATAATGTTTTAACATGGACAATGTACAAAAAGATATGTTCCTTATGAAAATGTACCTAGTGCACTATTATGATAATGATGATGATGTTTATAAAATGTTTTAAGTTGTGAGATTTACAGTACTTACTAAGCATTAGCTTAATCAAGTTTTACATCATGTTGTAGATAAGGGTAAGAGACTTTTGGATTAGGTGGAGGACACTGACGGGTGTATGAGCTAAGAAAGATGAATTGCAAATAGAAGAACGCCAAAGAAAGAGATTTTAATGAAATAAACCATGATTTACGATTTCGAGTATGTTTATTATTTTTTAATTTTAAGGATTTGAATTATGTTTTATAATTTAGAGTATGTTTATTTGATGGACCTTTAAGATTTGAACCATGACACTTTAACTTTATTATTTTACAAATTTTCTTTCGCATTTGAAACTTTAAAACTTGTTTTAAAACAAAATTTTTATAACAATGTGGCCTACTGACCATTACTAGTCGACTGTCGAAAAGTTTAATCGGCCTACCGATTGCCAAATATCAGTCTGCCGAACTTGTTGATTTTAAAACCCCGTTTTGCAAAGACTCGGACGGCCTGCCGGTTGAGTTCGGCTTGCCAAAATCACAAGATCGGCCTGCCGAACTATGTAAGAAATTTTGACCATGTGTTTTTATGAATTTATTATTTGGTGAGATAAACTATTTAAAGAATGTTTATAAATGAGTAATATATTGATGAATATTTATATGTATAAAAGAAAAATTCATGGATCTTGGGTTATGTTTTCAAATTACTTTTTCATTAAATAGTTTATCTTATAAATAAAAGTAATATGAAACGAATATAACGACATCTGTGACGTCCGTAAATTGGGCATTACACCTTGTTATTTTCCTACTTTCACTTTTTTTTTCCAAATAGTAGCACTTTCATTTACTATTTGCTTCATAAATGTTATTCCCATAATTTGTTAATGCTAAAATATTTCTCTTGTATATATCCCTACTCAAATGTTTTTAAGGCCTTTTCAATGGCTATTATCATATAGTATTGCATTTCTCTTCGATAAAATATTAGGAAAGTATTGCTTGATAAAAATATATATAAAAAGTATTTTTATCATATATATTTCTCTTTGTCAATATTTTTTTTGTTTTTTGCGTAATATCTTATATATTTACATATTCACTTCTTTAAATTATTTTTTATCATTAAAATATTTTTTTTTAGTTTGTCCTTATTGCATTTCTTTTACGTCATCTCAAATATTGTTTTATCAAGCATGACCTACAAGTATTGTTATTTTAGTTCTCTAATATTTTCCTCCTCATCTTAAATACTATTTTATCAATTATGACCTATAAGTTCTGTTATTTTAGTTCTTAAACATTTCCCTCCTTATATATTTTTCTCCCATGGCAACATATTTAACTACGATTTGCCTCATAAATATTAGTCCCTCTAATTTGTTCATGCCAAAATATCTTCTCTCACATATGTCTCTACTTAAGTATTTTTAAGTGGCCTTTCTAAGTGCTATTTTCTCATTCTATATCATAATCAATTTTCTATATGATTTTGCTATTTTTTTCTTAAAAAAATTTTCCTTATTTGTCTTTACATACTTACACTTTTTCTCTCGCACATTGATGGGTTGGTTCTTGTATACATAAGTTACGTGGTTGTATCAAGTAATATAATGATAAGTTGAGTATCGTTCCCATGATGATTGATTTTAATTAATATGTTATTAATTTTCTACTTTTTGTATTAATATTTATTCATTATTTTATTTTTTTTATTTTATAGAATTAAAAAAAGGGGTTTTGAAATTAAGTAAATTACTTAAAAATAATGAAATAATAAAACTAAAATGCGAATAAGTGACAATTAAAATGTGACTAAAAAAATGCAAAAATTAATAAAGAAAAGAAAATTACAATAACAAAATTAAATTAACAAAATTTAAATCAAAATCCAAATCAAAATAACAATTGCGAATAAGTAAAATTATAACAAAATTCAAGAAATTGTAAACAAAAATGATAAAGCTGGTTAAAGATTCATTCTCCACTGTTAGACAATAATTGTTGCAATAGTCGTAAAATTATTTTCAATATTCTGTTGAAATTACTAACTGTAAATAGCAACAAGCTCTACTTTCTCGATCTCTTCTTACGTTATAGTTTAGCAAAACAAGTTTTTTAGTAAGTTTTTTTCTATTAAATAACCTAGAACAAGCTCTCTCGTTTTAATCCGACGGAAGCATTAAGTTGATAAAGATGAGTTGATCTAAGCAACAAACTCACAAGCTTGATTTATCCAACTTATGTCATATTTCACATCACAATCAAGCAAAAGCCTCTGACAATTATAGATCATAAATTGCTACTATGAGTTAACAATACAAGATAATTGTGGATCTAGATTTTAACTAAACATTAGGCGATTTTTTAGTCTTATTGAGTTGTACATCCAAATTTAATAAGAAAATAACTATAAGCATTAATTATAGTGAAACATAAACGATCACAAATTGAAAACTTGAAAAATAATTCATACAAACAGCTACATAATCATGTCTAAAGCTTTGAAATTATCTTTAACTAAAAATAAATTTAACTAGAGATAATTGAAAATAATAACAAAAACATAAAAACTAATAATATTTGTAGCTCAGAAGATTGACAATATTTGAAAAATAGTGATGATTTTTAAGAATTTAATACAGAAACCTCTTTAAATCCTTCTCCTTTCTTTATTTTTCTCTCAAAATTCTAAGTGTTTATTTACTTTCTAAATAAAAAACTGATAGAGAAATTAATGATTTAAACTAAAAACCTGTTGCCTTTTTATAAGCGAACCTATGCTTTCAAAATTTGACGGATATAACACGATGAGTACACTGCAATCTCGGTGGAGTAGTTGAATAATTCAACCCATCTTGCAGCAAGTTACAAAAAATTTTGACCTTCTCTTCTAGGAATGCATCAATTCGATGCATAAAAAAAAAAAAAAATTTCTTCTTCTCTTTTCTTATCCGTTCGCCACAACTGGAGAGCAAAAATGGATTCAAAATCCTGTGTGACGTGGGTGCTTTCAAGAAGAAAATGGCACCATTTAAGCCGTTGACCTCACAGAGTTATGACCAAAGCAACAGCTAGGACAAGGGAGAAATTGGGGTGCTTACGAGCCTTTGGATCTCATCAATATGCGCCACATACGGATGAGATCGCGGGTGCATATGGGCGTGGCTATAGCAAATTGGAGGCTGCACTGAGCCCACGTGGGTGGGCCCTTCCCTGTAGCGACTCGGCTTCGGCTCCAGGCATAGGGGGGAGGTGCTCGGCTTGGCTTGGAGAGGCAAGCCGTATGGAAAAATCTTGATCGTTGCATTTAAAGTTTGAAATTATTTGACTAATGTGAACCATTAGATCAAAAGTTGAAATACTAAACTCATTCAACCTCAATCTCCCTTGTTTATTGACTATAGACATTTAAAAAAATGAGCTTTGACGTGGGTTTCATTTGTGTTAAAAAACTGCGGAATGACATCATTTAGGGGGAACCGACAAAGTCAACGAGGGCATACTTTTGGGGTTCATTTGCGTGAGGAGAGTGTGGAATGACATCATTTTAATATTTTTCACTACATAAATGCTGCTTTATTTTTTAATGTATCATTTTTAGAAATTATTAATGTAATTTTAAAATTTAAAATTATAAAAGTAATTTTAATTACAATACTACATCTTCTAATTTAATTTTTAAATGTATCTTTTTTTAGATACTATAAAGCTAGTCTCAAAATCTAAAAATTATATTACAATTTCACCCCATCACATTTTGTGGACAAAACAACTAGAGAGAAAAGACAAAATAAAATTAAATATTTTAAATTTTTTTAAACATTTGACAGATATAAAATCTGAGAATAGAATAATATTAAAAAAAATCTGAATTGTATGTTTTTAAATGTTTAAAATAGTTTTTTAGAGATTTCTCTCAAGAAAAGATATCTTTCAAAATAAATTGATCTAATTAAGTATATTTTTGTCTATTTTCCTCTTTTTTATTAATAAAAAATATCTTTCAAGTTTAAATGAAGTTTTGTGATTTTTGCAAGGAGAAAGGTAAATTACAGAGAAAAGTTCACAATCAAAAGCTTAAAGTAAAAAATGAAATTTATAAATCGTAGTGGAATTACATTTTCCCATTCTCTTATTGACAGAACCACACTTCTCCATACAAAAGTATAATAGTATTTTCCTTGTTTTGTTCTATATATTTTGTGTTCATTTATTTCTACATACATTTCAGTCGCTTATCAAGGTTAATTGGTGGTGACAGTAGGAAGTTTGCCACAATCATAATAAATAAGACCAGCAAGTTTGCGCTAAAGGAATTTGTAAAATATGACATTGTCACATCCTAGAGTACGGGAGGTGACATGGCAATTTAATTAAGCTAATTAAATAAAAATTTAGTTAAAACATGGGTTTAAGAATTAAGGAATTTATTTATAAAAATGTAAAAATTTTTAAAACCTTTTATTTAAAACAAGCAATTATAAAATTCAAGCAAATAAGGATAACAAAATAAGCAATAAGAAAATAATAAAAAAAAATAATAAAAATATAAAGTGAGGCAAGAATGGGTCCCACTGACCCACATCTTGTGCACACACTTAGTACTAACAATATCAAATTACAACCACAGTCTAAAATAAAAGAGAAAGCTAAGATTATACATGCCTTGAATTGTTTGTTCTACAACCTATCCAAATCTTCTACTGGTCGTAAGTTTGATCAACGGACTCTTCTTCAATCCTAAGCTGATATCTACCTAAGGGTAATATTTTAAAACAAATAAAATGTAAGCGAAAGGCTTAGTACGACTATATTTTCAAAACATTTTAATTTTTTGAAGAAGTTTCATTATTCAAATAAATATATAGAAAACAAACTAGAATAAATAAATAAATAGATGCAAATTTAATAAAAGTTTTCTTTACCAAAACAATTTAAATAGGTCGACCTAAAAAATATCATTTTCTTTTCCTGGACAAACCATATGTATTTCACCACCATAGTGGCCCAGCTGGGTTTCAGGACCTGCCCACAAGGTCGCACATTACACGACCCAATCTCTGATATGGCATCATGCCCTAATATATATATATATATATATATACATTTATATCTTTCCATGATTATTAAAAATCTTTTTTTACCAAATATAATCATTTACATTCATTATGAGGTTTATTATGAAAACTACCGCAATCTACTGTTTGTAAAAACATTCAATAAAAATCCTCTTTCAATCAGTTATTGAAAACATTTGATAAAAATCCCTTTTAGGCCAAAATCATTTTAAATCAGGTTACCAAAGAAAAGGGGTAGAAGTCTTACCTCAATACCTATGCCGGTGTCACACATTGTAATCCCAGTCCGCTATACGTTAGCTCCGTGGATCCATGTGCAACCTCGAATCAAAGCTTTAAATCGTAGTTGTAGTTGCTAAATCTCGTTCCTAAGCTTTCAATCCACTAACCCGAAGCTTGAAATTGATTTTTCTTTCAAAAATTTTGAGAGAGAATTGAGAGAGAGTGTGTGAGATCGAGAGAGAAAGAGAGGGAGAGATGCACGGGGAGAAAGAGAGAATGAGTGAAAGAGAGGGAGAGTGAGAGAGATTAAATAAAGGGAAGGTTAGGCAAAACTAGTGAAGGAAAACCGTGCGTGTAGCACGCGATTTTTCAAACGGGACGTCTTTGGTATTTTGTCAAATTGTTTTGTTTTAAAAGTTTAAAATAAGAATTAAAATAATTAAGAGTAATTAAAAATCATTAAAATTATCGAAAACAATGTAAATCTGAAAACTTCGCAAAATGTCTAAATTAAGTTTAAAATATTTATTATGGCACACTAATCCATCATTTTGCACATTAATAACATTTAAATAAATTTTGGAGTGTTACAACTCTCCACCTCTAAAAGAAATTTCATCCTCGAAATTCACAAATCAATTTTTGTACATCTTGAAACAAAACGATCTTATCCTGCCTAAGTGGGCACTTTTGAAGCATCAACACGTGGAATACGTCGTGAACATGTGAAAGTTTCAGAGGAAGGTTGAGTCGATAAACAACCACACCAACACGTTGGGTAATCTTAAACGGTCCAACATATCTTGGTACGAGTTTTCCTTTTACTCCGAATCACGAAATGTGTTTGCGAGGATATACCTTCAAGAGAACAAAGTCTCCAACCTCAAATTCTAAGGGTCGATGTCTTCTATTTGCTTAACTCTTCTATCGACTTTGAGTTGCTTTCAATCGATCCCAAATCACAACGATCTTCTCATTGCTATCGCGAATCTCGTCTGACCTAAGAATAACTCTATCTTTCGATTTAGCCCAATACACCGATGACCGACATAGTCATCCATATAGTGCTTTGAACGGTGCCATGCCAATACTTGATTGGTAGCTGTTGTTGTATGCGAACTCCGCCAAATGCAAGTACTTCTTCAAGTTATCGCCAAAGTCTAATGCACAAGCACGCAACATGTCTTTGAGAATCTAAATAACCCACTCAGATTGCCCATCGATCTGAGGATGAAACGTTGTACTAAAGTTCAAATCTATACCTAAAGCCTCCTAAAAGCTCCTCCAGTACTTGGCATTGAATCTGGTGTCTCTATCTGATGTGATGGACAAAGGAACTCCGTGCAACTGCACTATGTTTAGCAGATACAACTTCCCAAGAATCCTCTTTGAACATGTCGACCTGAACGGAATGAAATGAGCTAACTACGTTAACTTGTCAACCATGACCCAAATTGCATCGTGCCGTTGCTATGTCCTTGGCAATCTAGTAAGAAAATCCATCGTCACGTTTTCCTATTTCCACCTTGGCTGAAGCTGACCCGCTTGCTTCTAATGCTCGGCTTTCACCTGAAGATAGTCGTACACTTGGCCACATATTTCCAGACATCCTTCTCACACCTCTCCACCAATAGTGCCTCTTTAGATCATGATACATCTTCATGCTTCTCAGATGAATGGCGAACTGATACTTATGAGCTTCGTCCATTACGGCCTTTGTCACTTCTGCAATTGCTTGAACTACTAGACACTCCCTAAAGTATAACGATCCATCCACATGTATTCTCCATTCTTCAAACTACTCTCTATTCTAAATTCGCGTCTAGATTCCTTGAAGATGCTGGTCTCGCCACTGATTTTGCTTTACCATCTAAATAAGAACTGGGGTCATCTCCATTTGGTACATTGAAACGTAATCATAGTCTTTGCAATACTATAGCTTGTATTCACTCACTATTGTGTCTCTTTTCTAATCTTCAAGTGCCAAACATGCAAGTATCCTAGAAGACTTTTGACTAAGTGCATTCGTGACTACATTAGCTTTCCCAGGATGATACTACAACGTGAAATCATAATCCTCCATGTATTCCATCCACCTTCGCTGCCTTAAGTTCAAATCTCTCTGAGTAAACAAATACTTTAAACTCTTATGGTCGGAGAAAACTTAAAATGTCTCCCCATACAAATAACATCTCCAGATTTTCAGCGCGTGAATCACTGCCGTGAGCTCTAAGTCATGGGTAGAGTAGTTTTGCTAGTGGGGTCATAGCTGTCTCGATCCGTACGTTACCACACGTCTATGTTGTGTCAACACACATCCAAGCCCACGTCCTAACACATCTGTGTAAACTTTGTACGTCTTATTGCTACTGGGAATGATCAATACTAGAGCTGAGGTCAACCGATTCTTCAACTCTTGAAAAGCAAGCTCACATTCTTCATTCCACTCAAACCTGAGATTCTTCCTGATCAATCTTGTCAACGGTGCTGCTATCTTCGAGAAATCCTTTACAAATTTCTTGTAATATCCTGCAAGTCCCAAGAAGCTACGGATCTTTGCCATATTTCTCGGTCGTTCCCATTCCACTATGGCTTCTATCTTAGACGGATCCATTGAGATACATGCTCAGAGATGACACGACCTAGAAATTTGACCTTTGTTAACCAGAACTCACACTTTTCCTTCTTAGCATACAACTGATGCTCCCATAGAGTCTAAAACATGATCCTGAGATGTTGCTTATGCTCCTCTCAAGTCTTAGAATAAACCAAGATGTCATTAATGAACACAATCACGAATTGATCCAAGTAAGGCCTAAATATCCTGTTCATCAAATTTATGAAGGCTTTCGGAGCATTCATCAATCCAAACGGCATCACTAGAAATTCAAAATGTCCATACCGAGTCCTGAAAGCTGTCTTGGGAATGTTCTTTTCCTTAATCCTGAGCTGATGGTACCCTGACCTCAAGTCTATCTTTGAGAAATACCTCGAACCTCCCAACTGATCGAACAATTCATCGATCTTAGGTAGAGGATACTTATTCTTGACCGTAACCCGATTCAGTTATCGATAATCTATACATAGCTTGAGGGTTCCATCATGCTTCTTTGCAAACAAAACAGGTGCTCCCCACGATGATGTATAATTCTGGATGTATCCCTTATCAGCAAGCTCCTGAAGCTGCTTTTTGAGTTCTTTCATCTTTGCCGGTGTCATCCGATAAGGTGCTATGAAAATCAGTGCTATTCCTAAAAGCAATTCAATACCAAACTTGATCTCTCGATGCAGTGGCAATCCTGGTAGCTCGTTGGGGAAGACATCTTCGAATTCATCTACTATTGGAATTGTTGTATTTCTTCTCAAGGCACTGGACTCTCCTTCTAGGTTCATGAGGAAAACATAACAAATTGTGTTCCTCCACCTTCCGAGACAAGCCCTTACAAGAGACTCATTTATCAGCAGATCACCACCACCCTGGTAAGTGATCGCCGCCCCCTTATCGGATACTAGGGTTACTTTCCTAAGCTGATAGTCTACCACTGCACTATATCTAGATAACAAATCCATCCCTAGGATTACATCATATGAACTCATGGGAATCACAATCAAATCACTTTTCAAAACCTCATCCCCAATCTTTATCTTACAAGCTTTACAAACACTATTCATATACCCGCCCCAAGGGTGAAGCTATAACTATGGGTTCATCAAACTCTTCTATCTCTAATCCCAAGGCATGTACAAAAGAGCTTGGAATGAGAGAATGAGTGGCACCAATATCGAATAACACGTGTGCTAAGGACTGGAAAACCATAATCGTACCATCGACAACTGCGTTACTAGTCTAAGCATTTGAACTCCCTAATGTCATTGTGTGAACCTACACTGGAACTTTTCCTTTACCTCTACCAATACTACTAGATCCTGGGTTAGTTGGCCGATACTGCTGCGATGATGGCGATTGCACACTAGTTGTACTCAGTGTTCAATACTGAGGGACGTTATGCTGAAAGTTCTGTTGTTGGTGTCCTTGTGCTGAATATGACAGTTACTAAGGAGAGAATTGATGGTACTGAAGCTGAGGGTACTACTAAGGCTGAGGTAAAGTCTAAGGCTAGGGCTGATGACTAGCTCCTTCCCTGGTCTGAAATCCTAGGTGAGCACTCCTGATCGGGCAATTCCTCTTGATGTGTCCCGGCTGCTGACAATAATGGCAATGAAAGCTATAGGGGTTGCTATGCCAACTGCTAGACGAACTGTTGTTGTCGCTGTTCACGTCAGCCTATTTGTTCTTTCCCAAAGTCGATCGACTACTAATGCTCCTCCTATGGCCTCTGTGGTCCTCCTGACATCTTGGCTCGATTCTCACAATACTACACGTAATCATTTTCCATTGATATTGCTGATGACACAAGCTCTCCAAAGTTCCTAAGTCGTAAGGCAACCATTTATCGTCAGATAAGGGCTTTGAGTTCTTCCTGAAACTTAATGCACTTCTCACGTTCCGATGCCACTGTAGAAAGAGCAAACCTGGCCAACTCATTGAACTTTGCTCCATATTCCCGAACTAACATATCACCCTACTGTAACCTATAAATTCTGTCGCCTTTTGGTCCCTATATCCCTGCGAAAAGTATTGATCGTAGAACAGCTCCTCAAACCTATCCCAATCAGATATTTTTCTACATAGAAACTCCATATATGCTTAATTCCAAGATTTGGTTCTAATAGTCATGGGTCACATGTTTACTAATATATAATCATTATTAAAAGTAATATGAGAATCATTATTAATGCATGAAACATTTGCATTATTATTTATCTCATAAAAAATGTCATGAATAAAATCAAAGTATTTATTCTCAGGGCATATATCCTAACAATCTTCCACTTGCCCTAAGCGAGTAAATATGACATATTGCATATCCCCATGCCCCGAATTGCAAAGGTCATAGTAAAAGGATAAACAAGGTTGTCCTTAGATGCTAAATAGCAAATCAATCATATTATCACTCTACAAAGCTTTTATCAATATGATACATCTTTTTTTATACGTTTAGTCTTCTTGTGATTCCTTGAACCCTTGGTATTATCTATAGTCACCGTATTCTACAATACAAAACTATAGATTTATACATACCAAAAACTACCTTGAGATCTCTAAGAAAATATCCTAAGCCACAAAATTTCCTTGGATTCCTTAGTGGTAACCACACATCTAGCCTCCATAGTAGAATCATCAATACAATATTGTTTGATAAAACTCGGCTCCGCTACCTAGAGTAAAACAGACCTTGAAGTCTGTCCCTTGAATCCTTTCTGACTAAAAGTTAGAATTAGTGTATCCTATAGGTGTTAGGTCCTCTCCACAATACACTAGCATATAATTCCTTGTTCTTTTAAGATACTTGAGTTATATGCATATTGCCTGCAATGTTTGGCCTAAGATTCGATCATTATCGACTTTTTGTCTTGATCGCATAATAAATATCTAGTCTTATGCAAAGCATAGCATACACTAGACTCTCATTGCTAAAGCACAAGAAATTCTTTCCATGTATTTTTCTTTCATTTTATGTCTAAAAATAATCATTCAAAGAAAGAGTGATTCCATATTATATAGGTTAAGAGTTTATCGTGGAATCTTGCATTGCAAAAACTCTCTAGAACTTTATGGCTTTCAGATAAAGCTATCATTTTGTTCTTATTATTACACAACAGTGGAATCCAAAGAACATAATTAGCTTTTTTCAAATTCTTTAAGTCAAACAGTTTGGATAATCAAAGTTTTACCAATGACATTGTACCTACATTATTCCCAATTATTAGAATGTAATCTACATAGAGTATGAGAAAAACCATCTTCCTACCCTTAATGCATTTGTAACGCATGGTTCATCAAGATTTTATCAAACTTATATGATTTGACCACTTGATTAAATCTTATGTTCTAGGATCAAGAAGCTTGCTTTAGTGTATTTAGCGTTTACGCAGGAGATTGTGATGAGGGCCAAATCTGCGAAGACACTCATGACCAAATTTGACAAGTTAATGAAATATGATCATAGTGATTAATATGATTGATGAATTTTAGTTATTACAAGTAGTATATATTTATGATAATGATTTATGTTAATATGATTATATACAATATGTATCTATGTGTTAATGATTATAATTTAGATGTAGAAAAAATATATATATTTCAAATCTTATTTGATTGCTCCTTGGTTGTTTCACATGTTTTTTCCAATCCCTTTGTAGCTAAAAATTACTCCTAGTTACACTAATTCTCTCCCAATCCTAATCCCTTTGTAGCTAAAAATTACTCCTAGTTACACTTTACTTCTCTCCCAATCCTAATAATTGACAAGATAAACTATTTCTTTATATTTCCTCTAACCTCTCAAAACCCTCTCATATTCATAACTTTCTCTTGCTCTGCTAAACTTCTACATGTCCAAAGCATTACTCTAAGCCAACTAATACTCACATTCTTGTTTCTTTTTTTGACAAAAGAAGACCAGAGAACTTCAAGGTATTATCATGCTATGAGTTTCTTGATTATTGGGGTAATTTTCATGATTTTCTTTCTCATCGGTTGTCATAAGTAAGATGAGATATTTATTAATCAATGGATCTTTTCGTAGGAACATATTTAGAGTAGCGTACTGGTGTTTTATGTTTTATTATGAGGCTACTGATGAATTAGGTTTTGGGGAATGAAATTATGATGATTATTCCTAACCTTCGGTGTTGTGTTCCTTTAAAAGTTTGTTGGTTTGCTTTGTTATAGAATCATGATTAGGGTTGTGTTGGTGTGTAAGCAAGTATAAAAAATTACATGGGTGTACATATTGGTATTTTGGGGGTTTATAAACATGATAGTGATGACCCTTTTTGGCCCTCTTAATGAATCATTTCTAGATACTACATGAATTGATATTGTACTTTTCTTTTTCTATTTTTGATTGTTGGGATTTTATCTTATAAGCTAGGTCATATGTGATGATGAGTTTATTTAGGGATTGTAGGATTTGAGATAATATATTATGATGGATATCTTTTGGTTTTGAGGATTTAGAAATATGCATGGGGATGTGTTATGTTGTTTTGAAGATTGTTAGATGTTGTTTTTGCAATTTGGTTTAGTTTTGAGAAATGTCAAATTTAGATTCTTAGTGCTGGGAATTTTCAGCACCATAGCTCAATATTCAAATGCTTTTTTGATTATATTAATGATATTACCTTTACAAAGTTGCGGATGTTTAGTTTCCAATGCTGCAAAGTTTGCGTCGTTTGAATATCTGCATGATTTTATATGAATTTTTGAATGAATAGAGATCAAGCTGTCAGTTTTTTTATAAAACAATGATTAGTATTAAACATGCTTTTGGATGCCACTCAATGCAATTCCGGGGAGGTTCTCAGCTGACTATCCCGAGGACACCCCCAATAGTGTATGAGGCCCAAAACCCAATTATAGAAAAGCTTATCAAAGCCCATAATCTTTCTTAACCACCTCATAAACAATGCACCACCACTTTGTTCCACAAACCCACATAAAGAGTAAGTGTCATCTCGTTCGCGTGATGTGAAGTGGGGATGTAATGGTCTGCAAGCCCGCATCAGAGAACAACCTTTGCAGATTTTTACTAGGACTTTGCCGACGAAAAGCATAAAGAAATAGACATTCATATGCCAATTGTTCATTGTTGTATTAGAGAGAAAATATAACATGGTTCCAAAATCATAGCATCTACCTTCTCTACTCCGGATATCTACCAAAAAACACTTTTAAAGCACAAATGTTAACAGTTTCCAGAACATGGAATCATTGTTATAAATGCCAATTAAAAGCAACATTCATTTCAGCATGAAAAGCGATAAGATGTCCCACTTTCATTGTATTCAGTGTTCGTTCATTTGATGGTAGGAAGTTTGCCACAATCATAATGCATAACACTAGCAAACTTGCGAAAAAGAAATCTGTAAAATATGGCATCTCTGAAGAACTTGACAACCCAGGAAGAACCTCCTTGTTGCACCCACCCTGATAAATATGATCCTGTGATCAACCAAGCGGCTCGCCACCTTCTTTCCTCGACATAATTCTTTAATGCTATTGCCATTTCACTCGGTACAAGGCCACCATTTTGTATGAAGGATGTTCCAATGTGCCTGCCTAGGGACACAGCATCTTCAAGCGCTGAGCAACCGCCTTGTGCCAAGTCTGGTGTCATGGGGTGCATGGCGTCGCCAGCCACTGTGATGTTTTGCTTGCTTAAGTTCCCAAATGCTACTTGCCATGGCTTCCTGAACATCAATGGAGCCCAAGTCAACGTTGAAAGATCAGTGTGCTTGACAATGTCAAGATATGGTTCAGGCAAGTCCTTGGCATAGTTCTCGATTACTTCTCTCTGTATTTGTTTCGGATCTCCAGCTAGGTGATTCACCCCTGCAATAAGTATGTGTCAAATAGAATATACAAAGTTAGCACATTATTCCGTTGATTTGGTTATTAATACTTTTTTCAGAATCTTAACTCTTCACCTTGATTTGTATGAAATAAAAAACTTGGTTTCTTTGATCTAGGGAAATTATCCATGTAACATAAAGTTTGCAGAGTCAGCTCAAAGAATGTTAGAGGCATTATTTTGGCTTTTTTATGACTAATAATGGTGATAGCACTGTCATTGTGCCTAATGCAAGGCTTATATATTCTACCGTATGACATGATAGTATGTTACTAAAAAAAAAAACAGAAAGGAAGAAAAAACACCAAAGGGATTAGAAGGAAACATCCCTGTATTTTATCGATAAGTTGCGCTCCACCTTGTGATTTTAGAAATGTTGCACTTATCCCCCAACATGATATGTCAGTGGGAGGTTTTGATCAAGGTTTAAAATGTAGGGAGGCCGTTAGAGGCAACACCCTTAAAAGGATAAGAAAGAACACAGCATTTAGATGAAAAAACACAAGGGAGGTCGTTCTCATTATCCCAAAAACTAATAATGATTGTTGCAAAGAAACAAGTGAAAGGTTCTTGTTATTATTTCAAAAGCAAATACAGATTATTGCAATACATGTTTTAATAACAGAAGAATGATTAAGGACTTGTAACAGACTAGAGAAAGGTATAGGATTTGAACCTTCATCTGGAGATGAACAAGATAAGAACCAATAGATATCTTTATCAGTGAGAGGAACAAAACCAGCCCTTCTTCCTGCACCTACAAACTGGTGGATTTCATGTTTCAGTCCATGGCCTTGAGGAAATACACCCAGTCCACGCACTGCCGATCGGCCGGAGTGGACTGCTGCAGGGAGTCCCAACCAGCTTGCCACCACCGAGTGTACCCCATCACAGCCTATCAAAACCTGCAATTTCCAAAGAGCGAACAAAATTAAGACTACAAAAGATGAGAATAAAATGAGAATTGTTTCTCTGTTTTATGAGTGGGTGGAAATTGGAATGCATGACTACGTGTTTGACTTTTGGAAAAATAAAGAGGAAGCTTCTACGTTTATTTCTCCGTTATTTGCCAGTATTCTATACAGGCAGGTTCCTAGGGGTGGATCTACGATCAAGATCAACCCTACGTGAGTAGGCATTAAGAGCACAATACCTTTGCTTTGATGACACTTCCATCTTCCATGTAAACAAGAGCAATAGAAGAGCTTTCATGTGTTATTGTCCTGATGGAATTGATCTTCGAAGAGAAGCGGATGCAGTCGGTTGGCAATTCCTCCGCTAAAGCCTCGAGTAAGGCCTTTCGGTGTACTGATTTGGGTCCACCTTCATTATCACTTCACATACAAGATAACAAAAAAATTGGATATAAACAAGGATGCACACATTATAGTACCCTGCAGATGCAGTAGTTATAGATAATCTTTCAACCACATGCTGAAAAAGAAGAACATTGCGTAGGCCATCTCTAATGCAATGTTAATTTTATATTTGTCATCAAAAATATCAAAATAGCATTTTTTTTACGTGTTATTTGATTTCTATTTAAAACGTCATATTTGTTTGTTGTTATAATTATTAAAACTTTGAAAAAATAACTTTTAATATTAAAATAATTAAAAAATAAAAATATTGTAATAATAAAAAAAAAAAGTCAATCTACTAGCCAATAGAAATCAAAAGCTAAATTTACAATATGTTAAACTTTGTGACAAATTAGCTATAAAGTTTAACATATAACAAATTTAGTGTTGAAAATAACATTACATTGGAGAGTTTTTTCTATACTTAAATACTAAATTTGTAATTGGCATGTCGATTTAGCATTGTATTAAATATGTTCTTACACATTGGTTCCACCGAAGGAGACTTCTTGAATTGCCCCAGTTTCCAAATTGGTTATGTATGACCTAAAAAACAAGCGCCAACAGTGAATACAGAGCTTAAGACGCATAAAGTTTTTTTTAATCGACAAAATATTTAAAAAATAATTAAAAAGGCGATGTTCATTTCAGTGCGTTATTTTAAAACATAAACAGCTTAAGGCTCTCCATCATGTGTGAATGTACACCATCTATATTGCTCACTTCATATCCTATTGAGATCATTGCCTCTTGTATTTTAGCAATGTAAGTTAATCTGTTACAGAGAGTGCCAGGACTTCTTTAATAGCAATTTGGAGCAAAAGAATTTTTATAAAATGCCGGCTTGAATCCCGCCCTCTCAAGTCTTAAAGCAAAGCCCCACCCTATTGTCTTTTGACTTAGTGGCCATTGATAGCAAATTGGATCAATACAGGAACTTAATGAAGCTCAAGGTACGCTATTGACTTTCTTTTTTTTTTTTTTCAATAGTTTTATTCCATTGAAAAAGAATAACATACCAACTTCTTTTATATTAAAAACTTTTGCAATGAATTGTCTTTCTATTGGTAGATGCAAGGCTGCGGGTCATCTTTCCGATTTCAAGTCTGACCCTATTCTATCCTATCCCTTGATGTTTGACCTAGTAGTCATTAACAAGAAGCTAACATTTTAACATTAATATGAGGAAGAGGTATTTACTTAATTTCAATTTTTTTTTTACCCTTTTCTCAAATTTTCCCCGATTTGATTTAGTGTTACAATGTTGAGATAAAACTCAAAAGCATACAGAGCAAACAAAGCATATATGTTGGAGCAAAGCAACCTCAAGTCAACAATTGAATTAGAACATGAAGGAAGAAAAAAAATATTTACAGTTTTTGACTGCTGTAGATTGAACTAAGCTTATGAGAAACACCCAAGACGTCAAGCGCACGCCAAGCGTTTGGGAAGAGAGTCAACGCAGCACCCGTGGCTCTAAGCCCATCTGATCTCTCCAAAACCACTGCTTTAATCCCAACTCTCTTCATAGCCACTGCTGTGGCTAGCCCAGCTATTCCTGCTCCCACTACGACCACTTCTTCCACTGTCTCTACCTCTCTCATTTGCTCTCTCTCTCTCTAAAGCTTTCTTACAAACTTCTTGAAGGTATAATCACGATTACCCCCTATAAATACACAGAGATATATATATATATATATATATATATATTACATATATTTTATTTATGCACCGCTATTGGACGTATGCAGTCACCTGGCTAGCGTTCTTTGACCGAAGCGGTGGCTATGTTTAAACCATAAACGACAGGAAAAATTTTGGGTGTATTGCATCATATATATTCTATGTATGCTAGATATTAGACGTATTGGACGGCTCAAGTTTGTTTGTTTGACGAGAATTCATTGAGAAACTATAAGATATAGATAAATAATTGGTAAAGGTACAATTGACCAACACTTGTAAAAAAAGACAGGATTCTTGTTTGACAAGGTTTAGCCCTTTTGCTGTTTCGAGGAACCAACATAGGCTAAGATACGTATACAAGTTTTAGAAGAAAAACCATATACAAAAAATGTTTAGGAATCAACCTAAAACTTTTGAAACTTAAACGTGGGAATATATAAGAGTTTTGTATTAAATTATATTCTTTTATATTATAATATATAAAGGTTTTATATTGTAGTTGTTAAAATTTTAGTATTAAAACTTAGTTTTTAAACGCTTTTTAAAGCTAAAATAACGTCTTTGTACTTATTTAACAAAACTCTCATGTTAAACCGCTTGGCAAATTCATCAATTCTTGTTTAGGATTTAAGAAGGGTGTTTAGCAGTTGTGGTTTAGACTATTTTTTCGGTTATGAACAGTGTAAAGCTTTTATATGTTAGAGTAACAATAAAAAAATCACTACAGCGTAAAATTATTACATGCTACAGTAAAAAACAGTTCTAACCAATGGTTCTAATCACACTGCCAAACACCCTATAAAACAGCAACACGTACTTGTGGGCATGAATAGAGGCCAAATCATTCTTTTCCCTTTTTAAGTGTCACTTTCATTTAAAATGCAACAATAATAATAATAATGATAATAATAATAATAAAAAATAACATAGTTATCATTCTTGGAAAATTCTAAGAGTGAGAACATCCTATTGCACCCAACGATGAAGGGAAGATGAGGATATGTTCTAACCTTTCGGATGAACATAACGCGACATTGAAATCATTAGTCTCAATGACGTCACTATAGAACTAAATACAGGCAATTTCTATAGTTGTGATTGTAGCCTAACGATAATTTCATGTATCTTCAACACTTGGTGTAGCCAAAGAGTAAAAATAGGAACCATCAGGGGCACCTGCCCCACTCATATATATATATATATATATATATATATATACATATACACACACTAATTCTATCCCCGGTAAAAAAATAAAAATTTATTTATATATACTAAGTTTAGGTACTACGGAGAAAATTGCACGCTATGCCAAGTTTTTCCCATATATTTATTTTTACCGCAAATCTATTTTTTTAAAAAAATCATGTGACAAAAATTCTTGACAGACAAATCAATTTTTCTTAAAATTGTCTCTCTATTTTCTCAAAAAACAAAAAATCTCTCTCTCCACCCTTTCCCATCATCATTTGACACTCTTCCTATATCGTGCTTGTGTATGGCTTAGTCGTCTTCCTCGACTCTGATATGCAATGATCGAAGACTGTTCTACGCACGGCCACTGGAGCGAAGCTCGATGAGATCTCCCGTGAGATCTAGTCTTCTACACTTTCACGTCATCAGAGTCGATTGTGATTAGATCTCCCCGCCTTCATAGGGTCGCATGGGTTTCGTGCAACCTTCAAGATCTAGTCTTCCAGAGGAGATTGTCAGCATCAATGGAGATCAGCAGCTAGATCCAGTGGAGATCGACATCGCTTGAGTAGATTTGATCTTCCACACATCTCATCATTGCAGATTCGACGTCGCCTGAGTTTCACGTGGCCAAATCCAGTTCGGCGAGCCACAAGGAATCGTAGCGGTCATTTTGGTCTCCTCCGCCACCTCTCAAGATCATAGTTGTCGTTGCCACCATTGTGGTCGCCTCTTTTTTCCGTTGTCACAACTTGAAAGTGATTAATTCTTCTTTTTTGATGTCCTTGTTAAAAAAGCTTTAATAAAAAGTAAAATTGCTGTTTAATATCTCATAAGACACGAAAAAAACATCCTAATAGCACACAAAAATATCTTGATATGACATAAAAAATGTCCCAAAATACAAAATATTTAAGATGACACAAAAACTACCCCAATAGGTTACAAAATGTCCCTATAGGACAAAAAATATACAGGACCCAAAACATATCCTTGTGGGGCGTAAAACATACCTTGAAAATAAGGTTCATGAAAACATCCATTTTTGTAATCTTTCTTTGGTTTACTTTTGAGCTTCAAAATTAAGCCTTAAAAATCGCATTTATAAAAATGACTTTTTCCTTTGATTTACTTTTGTGCTTCAAAGCCTAATAGGTTGAAGTTTTTCCTTCTTTTGTTTATATCTTTTTAAAAAAATTTAAGAAATTTTTATAAAAATCATCTTTAAACACTTATTTTTTTTTTTTAATATCATATATGTTTAAATACAACATAACCTAATGTAATATAATGAATAGTATGATATAATTTTTTTAAATATGATATGAATAAATATATTTTTTAAAAGGCAAATGAGGAAAATTGCAAAATTTTAAAAACTTTTAGAATGAAAACAAGTTTCGAAAAAATTTATAGTAAGTCTCGACAAAAAGAAAATTTACCGATTAAAAATCTTTTACTCAAAATAAATAGATAAATTAGAAAACTTTTTGCCAATCAAACTTACAATCATTTACTATGAATATTTTAAAAGAAAAAAGTTATTGAGAATGACAAACTTGTTCATTGGTGGAATGCAAAATAACAACCCTGGATACTTATCTAATGTCCATCAGGAAGTGGGCTTTATAATCTAGAAAAAAGTGTTGGATAAAGAAAAATAAACAGCACACCCATCAATTATACTTTTACCCAAAATTAATCTGAGCCATTCGTTCAATAAACTTTTAATCATGGCCCTTCATTCGCACAAAATGTCCAAACCCTAACAACTCTTAGTGGGCAACTGATTAGCCGCCGCTCAACCTCCTTCCCGTGGCCCGCGCCGCCATCGACGACCTGTGCGAAGAACACCCCATCGCCGCTGACGACCTCTGCGAAGAACACCTCAACGAGAAAATCTACATCAATAACTCAGCAAAAAGGAAAACATATTTGAATCTTTTTTTTTTTTGAGGTAAATATTTGAATATGTTCGTTGATGTGTTCTGTTCATTTTCTGGGTTTCAATAGTGTGCATTATTTTCTATTTAATTTTTTTCACTTGTTTGGTTTGCCCACATGAAGGTGATTGTATGTTGAGAAACACGTTAGAGATGTTATTGGTGGGATTTTTTTGCAGGTCTTCTCTCTTGTCCGTCAAAGTTTTGAAAACAAAAAAGAACAAAAACAGGGCTGGCCGGCGTTTCGCAAATCTCACTGGAGAAGGAGAGACGAGGCTGGGCTCATCGGTGGCTAGAAGCGTGAGGCTGGGCTCGCCGGATTCAAGCCCAACGGTGATACGGTGGAGAAGGGAGGGTGAAGAAGAAGAGATTTTTTTTGGAGTGAAGAAGAAAAGTTCCAGATTTGTAAGCAAGCACGCCGGAGATGAGTTTGACAAAGGAGGAACTGCTACCGGCGACACAGTCAAAGGGGAGTTCACCGGAAGGGACAAACGAGGTCAGCGCTGTGTTGGGGAGGACGGTTCCTTTTTACCCTTTGTACAGATCGCACGCGCATGAGTCTCAGAGATTTTGTTTTTTTTTTTGTTTTCCTACAGGTTATCATATCTCATCTCATGTTGTACGTGCGAGGATCTATTTTCATTCAGTGCACCATCTTTTTCTACCATTTATCTAAAACTAGAAATACATTGCGCCTATAGGGGTTTTTTATTTTGAGTATTTTTTTATATTCAATAAACTTAAATTTAAAATTGAATATTAAAAATTTTTTAAATACGTGTTTATTTTTTTTTAAATTTAAATTCTTTGATTATCTTAAATTTTTAATATTTAGATGTATTTCTTACAGTAAAAACTAAAATTCTTTCTCCTATATTTGAGAGAAAAAATCATAACTTCTTCATTTGATAGCCAATTGTGATGATTCTTTGTTCATTATGTTCCTAGTGAAGAGAGGAATAAATTAAGATCCATATTGTATACTTTTTAGGACTATTAACATTAAGATTTTATTAAATTTATTAATATATCAAAAACTATTTTCATTACCTTTCCAAACACAAATTTTAATTTTATTTCATACTTAGATTAAAAATTAAATTCACATCTAAATGTCAATTCGAATAACAAATCAAATCACTAACTCAAATCAAATCACTAATTCGAATCCATTTACCAAACTGACCCTTAGATTATTCTCCATGAAAGAATTTTACTATTATAATTTTACATAAGTTTTGAATTAAAAACGTAACATAACATATAATAGCCATTGGATAGTATTTTTATTTTAGTTTTTATTTTTTAAAAAAATTTGAAAATAAAAATGTTTTGAAAAATATGCTAACGTTATTTGTGAAATTGTATTTGATATATATGTGCTGGTATGTTTCTAAAAATAAGACATTTTTCTATAAAAAATTATAAAGGTAATTAAAACCAATTTTAATTTTAAAAACATTGATTATCAATTTAATACTAATTAATAATACAAGTTAGAATAAACATTAAACATTTTTAAAAGAAACAGTTTGGAAGTCTTCTCTTCCTTCGGCTGCAACGCCAGAGAAAATTGACGAGGAAGGGTGGCAACATGGGGGGCTCTTGACGAAGATCTTGTGGTGGGAGGCGGTGGGCAACGACCTACTAAGGTGGGCTTCCACGGTGGACGAGTTTTTATGGTCGATGTGTATTTGATGGGGACGAGGGTCGACATAATAGGGGTTAGGTTTGCTGGGGTTGCGTAGGTCACTGGGTTTGAACGATGAAGGTGATCGTTGGAGATAGCTAGAGAGAGGACGCAGTGGGAGAAGGACGACAATTTGGGTTCGTCATGTCGTCATGCAATCTGGGTCTTTACGGTTGTCGGCGAGGGTGGGTCTCTAGGTCGCCGACGAGGATGGGTCTCTAGATCGTCAGGAAGGACAGGTGGGTGGGTCGTTGGTCGCAGAGATTCTCGTTTGCAAGGCCCCTCCCATCTTGAGAGTCCCGTTGTGAGATTTCCGTTGTGCCAATGCTAAGTAGGTTGCTGAGGTCACCGACAAGAGGTGGGCGACGCCTATAGAGAACCAGTAGAGCGGAGGAGGAGGAAGAGTTGGGGGTGGGGGGTGTTGTGTTCTGGTTTTTTGAAGATGTGTATACAGATTATCGCATGGTCAACAAGCCGATCTAGGAATCGGCCTACCGAAATTACTCTATCGGCTTGTCGAACTTACAATAATCTTGATCCGCAAGAATATCTTATTTTCCACCCTAGATTCTTAGATAAAGCCTCAGTTTTAAATTCAAATGACCTAATAGAGAATTATCTGATTAAAATAGTCATATCCAGATAATCCTATAGAAAATAAAATATTATCTAAATAATTTAATATATTTATCTTGAATTAATTTACAAAATTAATTCAATCCAAAACTAACATGAATTGTTAAATCCAATGTTATCAAATTTCAAACAATCTAATGATTTAACATAATTCACCAATATGTAGGAAAAACATACAGTATCGTTACAAGATTTATAATGAGCTAGCAAAGAAGACCCGGTGGACATATATAGTTCAAGCTCCTATAGCTATAAAACACAATATCCCAGATACATATTTTATAATTATCAACTTTAAAGCTACTCCACTAAAAACTTAGAGTTGCACTCTCAAACTACATAAAATTACAAAGCTTTAATAAGCCAACTATCTTTAACATATCATAATGTGTTACATCCCCATAGGATATTCATAATTGACTTAAGGATAAATTATGTTTTATCTTCCCGATTATTTTTATGTTATGTTCTGTTATCACACCATTGAAACACTTAGTATCTATAGATAGCATACCATTCGGTTGCACCTATATATTCAAATGGTTGAGTGCTCTAGTCTTTCAATTATAGGATAATGTATTTAAGAGAATAGCATTAACTCTACCAAAAGAGCTATGGATTCCATATCTATCAATAATGGGTCTACGCAAATCAAGAGTCATATCTTTAACGTACTGGTTTACGTACCATCATTAAGTTAGGATGTTACCCTTTGACATATCAAAAGACATAAGTCAAGAATACAGACCCATTAGTCATTTCAAGATTAAGACACAACACATATGATTGTCTAAAGTAAATTGATTTGCATAAACGAAATTATTAACCAAATCAATTCAACTTTTATGTCTCGATCTAATATATTGTCACCTATGACAATGCACCAATGTTTCTACTCGCGGAGTCCCGCTCCAATGACCATGATAAGCCATCTCTCGTTACGAATGTAAACAACATAATAATCTTAACATGAATAAAACGCCCAACTTTATTTCCTCGATTGCAGATCTTATGATTTAAACCATTTCCTTTAAGATTCATCTCTTTCGCATAATTTGTCCATCATATGCACGATTCTTAAAGGTTTAGACTGATAGTCTCATACTTTTGTTTGTTTATCATACATTCAACAGAAATAATTTGGTATGTGAATAATTAATAAACTCTCTATTGATAAAATGTCTCCAAAATCATATTACAACATTTTTCTCCTTAAGGCACTATGTTTACAATGTAAACTTGAAACATAGCCTAGAACTTAACTTTATAATCATTCAAAGCATTTCGTAAAATAAATCTTCTAAAATGCTTTCATAACACATTACTTGTAAAACATTTCCTTTAAAATTTATTTTCTTAAAACTTTTAAAACACTATTCCAAATAGTAGAAAACATTTTTCTTTGAACAGCAAAAACTTACTATAGTGGTATGCATACACAATGTTCTTATTTGTCACTGTAACATCAAACTCTTCTACCAGACATATTAGTCTTCTGTAGAACTACTTACAACATGAAGAAACTTGTAGTGAGCTTTCGTTTAGTAAGTTCAAACATAACGTCACCAAACATTTAAAAACTTTCTTTCCTAAAACTTTTTCATAAACCTTTTTATTGTAAACATTTTTCTTAAAATGTTTTTCATAAACATTTCTTGTGAAATATTTTGTTTTTCAAAAACATATAACATAAACATTTTATAACAAGGGATGCAAGCAAGATCATAAAACATGATTCCATTCATGCTTATTTATGAGCTTTTTTATGATCAATCATATCTTACTTAAACTTCTTACTATCGTTCATATTTTTTCTTATCTTGTGAACTTAAGTGTGTACCAACATCATCAATTGGGAAAACATTAACATAATGCTTTTTTTATGGAAGACTTAAGACCATCAAACATCGAGGTCATAACTTTAGCTTTATTTGTAAATCTCATATCAAGGAGGCTGGTATGACACTTACTTACCACATTT
The DNA here is from genome assembly GCA_946598075.1 of Artocarpus hirsutus. Classification (NCBI taxonomy): domain Eukaryota; kingdom Viridiplantae; phylum Streptophyta; class Magnoliopsida; order Rosales; family Moraceae; genus Artocarpus; species Artocarpus hirsutus. The sequence goes on along the minus strand of CAMOHE010050592.1, from coordinate 6,965 downwards.
GCTTTACCTTCTTGTTAACTTTCATGAGCATATCAGATGCTAACCATATCATACGCAAGCATATTGCAAATCATATCTTGAACTTAATTGCAAACACATTGCAAGTCTTTTCTTAATTTTTAAAACTTTATGCATAATAAATGCAAAACATTAAACATATTCAAAGCATTCGAAATTCATTTTCTTCATACTATAGTTGAGGTTTGAAACATACCTATTAATTGGTCTAGTGTTCCCACTTTAACCATTTCCTTCTATTAGTCGGCTTTGTGTCCTGTTCAAATGACACTCGACTATTAGCTAACTTTCTTATTACCGACCTACTTGATCGATAATACAACTTAAACTTTAACTATTCATTCCTTTTACTTAACCTCATTTCTTATTGGTTTACTTTTCCTTTACTTATCTTGAACGTTCCTTAGTTAAACTTCTTGTCTTATTTGACAATTTTGTTACTTGAGATATTTACAAAACTTTTTTCGTCTAAGAGCATTTCGCTAATTCAGAAGGCTTGGGTCTATATTAGAAGTTTTATTAAAAATGACCATTTTATCCTTTACGGGTTTTTTGTAAACTTTGTTACTTTAATAAACTTCTCTTTTCACGTTACCTTCCCACCCGTATAAGTTACAAAAAAATTACCACTAAGGGATATTTTCGTAATCGGGAGCTTCAGGGTCCTTTTTTGCCATTTTATAAAAAAATTACCATTTTGCCCTTAAAGGGTCTTAGAAAACTTTCAAAACCTGTTTTAAACAAAACTTGTATTTCCTTACTTCTCGTAATAGTATGAAAAACCAAACATCAATTTTCTTTTTATAGAAAAACTATTTAATCTAGACTTTATGGTTTTGGTCCGTGTCTAAAAATCATGACGTTTTTGCCCTTAACGTCCTTTTCTTGTAAAATTCTTAAATTATTTTAGGCTTTCAAACATAAATTACTTGCTGTGCATAACTATGTAGAAATCTATCTTTACATAGTGAAAATTCCCAATTACATTGTTTTACGATTTTGGTCCGAAACACAAAAATCTTGACATTTTTGCCCTTGGAACCAAAAGTACTCATCTTATGCCAAAACATTCAAACTTAACAAGGATTAAAACTTACAAAAGCTTCTGGTCAAGCTAAAACAATTTCAAATATTTTCCTCATTTTACTGTTTTGAAATTTTGTGATTAAATATCATAAAATTTATATCTCATAAATTGTGCGGAATTTCTACAATCTATCTACAATTTTTAATATTTCGATGAGATCTACAACTTTTGTGTTTTATCTTACCTCAAATTCTAACATTACAGTGGAGTTTTTGGCTGACTTCCAAATCTATCGAACTACAAATAATCTTTTCAATTTAATCCACTTGGAATTTTATAAAATTTTATTCATGAAAGTTGTTTATCTCGCAGCTTTCGACAAATCCCATATCTTGTCCAAAAATTAAATCAGTCTCTAAACTAGTTAAAATCTTAGTTCTTTAAAACTATCAAAACCTTGCTTTTGAACTAAGTTTGACAAACTTTCTCATGTTAAGTATTATAACTCTAATGCCTATTATCTAATCTCATCATCATATATTAAAAATACTAAACAATCATGTCATAGTGTCCTTAGTCCATGTATACCATAAATTACATAACAAACACTTAGTGTGCATAAAAAAAATATGAACATTAATTTGGCTTTCAAAGATTATAGCTATAGCTAAATAATCCCATGATTTTAATCCTCTCTTTAGGTACTTGGAGGCTTTTCAAAACCTTTGACAATAATCATAACATAATTTATCATAACCTATGTCAAAACTTAAAGAAAAAGCACTTAAAATCCTAAGAATAAAGCTTAGATTTTTACCTTAAAAATTGTTTTTCCTTAATCTACAACACTTGATCTTGTTTCTAAAGTGGACTTGAAATTGTATATTAGCAAAATCTTTAGGGAAACATAGAGGGAAGTGGCCTGTTTTGCATGAGAATTATGGGTCTTTTTTGGTGTGTTCATGAAGCAAGTATGGTGGAGAAAAAAGAGGTATTTTCTTTTTTTTTTTTTTAACTTATTCCTTAGCCATTTGATGACATCTCTTTAGGACCAATTTGTGATTAAAAGTTGCTCCACAACACCTAGCATAACCAGCTACCATAGGGGAGAGGTGGAGCATTTTTCCACCTTTGATGGAGCAAACGTGTACAATTTTTCAACCATACACCTACTCATCACAGCACCTCAACAAAGACTAAAATGTCATTGAAAATTTTGCCTGCAAACTACACATTACAACCAGATATACAAGGGAAACATGTGGCAATTTTTCCCTTCCTTGGATTGTCCTCGTGGGTCCCACATTAACCTTTTACACAGTTCAATTTTACACTATACTATGTTTTTCCTATGCTGCTGGTATATTTTTATACTACTAGTATACTTTCCTATACTATTTATGAACTTCTATACTTATCCATTTTCTCTATGCAATATAATTCCTATATTGTTTAACTTTAAATGTCTAATTCCTACACTTCATTACTTTTGCAATATAATTTTCATACTACTTAACTTTACCAGTGTAATTCCTTCACTGCATTACTTTATCAACATAATCCTTATGCTACATAATTTATATACTGCTTAGTCTTTATATTGCATAATTTTCATATTTCTATCCAGTATTTTTCTTAAACTGTATTTTTGTCTTTAAAATTTGTTGCAACACCTTCTATAATAATTAAGCTTTCTAGCTTATTTTCTTATCATTCCTTTCTTGTTTCAAACTATAGCATGATTTTTATCCTTAAAAATCCCATTTGCAATTTTGTGAAATTTATTATAAAAATCGAATTAAAACATTACTCCTTGTAATATTATAATTATTCTTAAAATATTTAACAATTTTTTGAGCATAAAATTTGGCTTACAAAATTTATACTTAAAATGCTCAACATAATCTTTTAATTATTGCATTTATAATGCACTAAAAATACTCGAGTGCCATATACCATACCACATCATGTGATTTATTGAAAATCATAATTTAGTACTTACTCATTTGCAAGGTCTAAAATCACCACCAAAGTAGACCGTACAATTTTTTGGGATTTGCCTCTAGGTTGCCATCTTTACGACCTGAACTCTAAAGGCTCCATGCATTATAAACTCAACTAATCGAAGAATCTCACACCAGTTAGCATTTAAAAACTATTTTAAACATTTTCTCATTGAATTTTATTCATTAAAATATTTTTGAAATTATATTTCCAAAACATTTAAAAATAATTTATAAATTAATTCTTAAAATCAAATTTAAAATCATATTTTCAAAATTTTTCAAAATAAATTACAAATTGATTATTATAAACATTTGACAGCATATTCTTCTAGGCCAAACAACTTAAATCACGGCTAAAAAGAAAGAATATAAAAATCCTACCTTTTTGGCAATTGACTTTATAAAACTTTCCTTGTAATTCCAAACAATTTTGTATTACGTAAACTCCATACAGGCAACAACTAAGCTTGACTAATAATCATCTCGTTACTATCACAAATTAGAAATAAAACTAATCAAAATCTGCAATGTGTAATTCATGATACCTTAATATGCCAATACCAAACATTGCATTTGAAACATAGCAAATACTTATAAAAACCAAAGGTCTTGTTTCACAAACTTAAACATGTTTAGAAACATATTTTCAAGCATTTCATGTCAAGAACATATATAAAAATCAAACTAGTACAAAAGTGCTTGTATATGAGTCTCATTGTTAAATCAACGATCGTTATGAGGGACTGGTCAACTAGGTTACACATGGTCTAGTCAACCACAGTGCACAAGATCAACATTCTCATTTCAGCTCTGTTTCACGAGTTCTGACCTCAAATCAAACCCAGTTTAATCCAAATCTATTTTGAGCATTATAAATGTAAAACATTGATAGTTGAACATCATATGGACAAAATAAATCAATATTTAAGATTCTTTAATTTGTTACCATCATTTGGACTCAAGAACTCAAATTTCATTCAAGAACACAAAAAAACAACAAAGTTAGTTTTTAATCTGAATTTGCATTTAGCTATGGCTAAATCTTGTTTGAAAAATCATAATAGTCAAACATTGATCATGCTCAACATTTCTTTTCAAGCTTGGACATTCAAAATACAATCCTAATTCAAATTTTAAACATGCAATCTCACATTTAACATAGTATTTCAAGAATAAAGTAAAATCAACAAAATATTACCACCTAGCTTCTTAAATCCAAATTTGAAAAAATAATTCAAACTTTATTTTTGTTTTTCATGAATTAAGGAATAAAATGGGTTTAAATCTTTCTAACCTCAGAGCTAGATTGTGCTTAATTTGGTGATGTTTGCCTCTTTTTGATCTTGAAAGGGGTTGGTTTTTATTGGGGTATGATTTAATCAGGCCTAAATCATACAATAAAGGTCCAGCATGCAAAATCCAAACTATGGTCAGACCAAATCGAGCCTGATGGGAGTGTTCAATTTGACACAAATTATTATCATAAGCATCACTTACTTATTGCTTGATCGACTAAAAGCATTGATCAATTTGATAGTTGTGGTTCGATTATAGTTTCTACTCATTTTGTTTTGTCTAAATCTACACATTTCTTGTTGTTGTGGATTTGGTAAATATCGAATCGATAGAATATATATACAAAACTTAATAATTAGAAGGAAAAACATGTTGAGCCATGAAAGATTGACACGTGTCCCATAACTAAAGTACTAATATGCCTACTCCTTTAATTAGATTGAAGCCACGATCTCACATAGTACTCTCTATAAATAGTAGCAATAGCTTCACTATTGAGAGGAGGAACTGATAGAAACTCTGTAGAAGTTGCTACTATTTTTATACCAAATCTCTCAACTCTTTGTAATTTATATCAAACTATTTATCATAGTAAGGACCAATAGATGTAACTCTCATTATAGAGTATACCACTTTAACCTCATGTGTTGTATCACTTACTTTTACTATATTGTTTGATTATTTATAGCTTCAATTTAACTTCCATTCCATAATTATTTGAATTGTATTCTCGGAACCTAAACAAGTCCTAATAATAGTGATTTAAGGGCTAAAACTTGTAAATAGTAAATACCAAATAAAGTCCTAATCTATTTGTATTTAATTGTAGATCCAATTTCTATAGTTTGGTGCCCATCATGGGGTCTTCAAATTGCCAAGTTGATGATTTTGAGAGCTTCAACATTAGATAGGGTAGATAGCATAGACCACCAGAATGTGCACAATGAGCAAAATGAAGAGACACAGACCACGTCTTAAGGATACGAGCAGATCGAGGTCCTTGTTGCGGAAGCTGAAACACTAAAAAAGTTGCTTCATGAATAGGCAACACGTTCCTAGGAGCACGACAAGCGACTTAACCAATTCAACAGTGAGAACAATGCCCTCAGGAGCCATATCAGTTGCCAAAACTCTCAGCTCTCAGCCTACTTATACTACTACCCTTGTGTTGGGTATTCAACATGCCTAAACACAACTAGCACATAGTGGTAGTACTAGACACCACCTCCAATCGAGCAACAACCCTTCTATAGCCTCCTTAGAAGGATACAACTGTTGTACACAACCCCAACACCTGTGGCAGTAACTATGGCAACAACAACTACATCCACACCAACACCGACAACAACTACGGTAGCTATGAGCACTTTGTAAGGCATAAGTAGAGAAGATCCACAAGCATTTAAATAGCAAAACAAAGATATCAAGCAGATAATGCATGCAAAAGCTGTCTTGATTTTGGCCTTATTAACTATGGAGGTTGTCTGACTGATGATGTGGGACATGCTCAATCAGAATACCAGGCTGTTCAAGGAGAAGATCAACAAAAAAGTAACCAAGGCTATGGGCAAGACCCAACATTTATGACATTTCGAAGAACATACGTGAGACCCTTTTTACTATAAGAATTACTTCTATCGTTCCTCCAAAGTATGAGAACCTTGTGTTCATGTGATTCGATGGAACCACAAACTCAAATATATCACCTCTTCTAGTACAAGAATGTTGTCAATGCAACAAACATCCTTGATTCAACACTAGATAAGATGATGTGCAAGTTGTTTGTGTAGAGTTTGAGAGGCCTTGCTCTCCTATAGTTTAGTAATTTGCCTATAGGAACGATTGATAGCTTTGAGGAGTTGGCGGATTCTTTCATCAAAGCCTATTCTGTGCACATTAAAATAGGCAAAACAACCAAAGACCTTTGGTAGATGATTCAGAGCCAAAGCGAGTCATTATGGGCCTACATTAAGTGATATAACAAAGCAATTTAAGAGATCTCAAACTTGGAAGACAAAACTCTCGAGAAGCTTTGAAGAAAGGACTGTTGCATAAGTCCTCGTTCAAAAATAGCATCTGCTTGGAGCAGACGATCCAAGAGCCTTGAATAGTGCCAAGGGGTGGATTGACCTTGAAGAGGAAAATAAGTGTTACGAGCAAGAACTCATGAGCAACAGGGAGCAAAACAGAAGCATAGAAAGACAACCCAAGACATGATAGAAACGAAGAGGGCAAACTAGAACACCCTTAAGAAAGGAATGGAGGAAGAGAGAAGAACGAAAACCACAAAGGGGAGTAGGCCATTATTGTTAGACATGTATGCCCTAAGGAGTAAAAATGTAATATGTTTTTGGAGACATTTTTATCAATAAAGATTTTATTATTTACCAAATCTTGTACTCTTTACTTTCATATTTGTTGAATGTATGATAAGCAAACAATAGTCTGAGACTGTCGGTCTAAACCTTTAAGAATTGAGCATATGATGGACAGATTATGCGGAAGACACGATTCTTAAGGTGATGGTCTAAAAACATAAGATCCGCAATCGATGGAATAAAGTTGGGCACTTTATTCATGTAAAGATTGTTATGTTGTCTATATTCCTATTGGGGGAT